>JAAGNO010003141.1:14193-41171 GCA_033439905.1 Ceryle rudis | reverse complement strand
GGTGTTTAAGGAAAGACTGGATGTGGCACTTAGTGACATGCTCTAGCTGATGTCATGGTGTTGGGTCATAGGCTGGATTTGATGATCTTGGAGGTCTATTCCAGCCTCAGTAATTCTGTGATTCTGTGAAATGTTTTCTCAATTAAATTACTCTTATGTTCTGATGTCATTTTATTTAATTTCATATTAGATTCAACTCTCATTAAACAATAGTTCCTGTCATTTTGTGCTTTTCTGCAAGATAACAGACATAAAACATTTCTCAGTCAACTAAGAAAAGGGTGTTGCAAAGGTCAACTCCCTGCCCAGGAAGTGAGCTTCAAAAGTGAATTTGCCTTCAGAGTATATTCCATTTCAAGACATTCTTTATAGCACTTACATACAGACAATGGTAGAGCACTGAGTAGAAAACACATCTGAATACAGATGTAAAAGGGAAGAAAGTTTCACATCATCTAAAAACTGTAGTGCCTGCCTCACCCACCAAAAACTACTCTTACAGTGACCCCAGACAGTAAAACACGTTGCATGATATTTATGTAATAAGCAGCAGGCAGCAATATATATATATAGCCCATTGACAGAAACAGTTCTAGGAAGATACTTTGAAACAAAACTTTTCTAATGTTTTCAATTAGGAAATACACCAACTTTTAAAAGGAAGGTTCAATTAATATTAAAAGCCAGATATTTATATCTGCAGAAATATCTGCATGTATTTTATTCATTTATGATTGGAAAAAGCTATTTACCTCCCACATATGAAGACACTTGTTATATATTTCACAAATAGGCCACAAGGCTTGGCATCCACAGAGGACAGAATAATTTTCGTAAGAACTTTGCAAATTTCCAGAAATACTGATGCAGAGATGAACTCATTTTTCAGTACAACTGATACTACAATGAAAACACATAACTTGGATGTAAAAAGGATTTTCTATTTCAAAGTATTATATCAGTAGAATATCTGAGGAGCATAAAATATGTACACATGTATACACATAACTGTATGTGCTAATACAGAATATACTGAATTACTGAACCCAGTAAAACTGTTCTTCAAATACATGTATGTCTGTGGTGCATAGGCCACTCCGCAGAGATGATGTTATATGGGAGGCAGTGGTATCAGTCTTTACATTTATGGGCAAACTGAATAACCTCAAGAGCATCTCCAGCTCACCAAGGGCACATATAGTGGCTGTGTCCTAGCTGCACGCTGTGATAAGATTTTGGTTGTCCTAACTGCCATTACCTGATTACCATTGGAAGAAAGCACTAACATGCAGGCAAAAAAGAAGCCACAGACAGGTGCATCTATTCAGATACTGACTGTGTCTTCACAGCTCTACAAATGTTTCACTACTACCCTGCACAAACTTAGAACTATCTCTTCAGTTTTCTCTATTTATGGATTTCCAACAAACATGACTGGAGAGATGAACATTTTTAAATAAACAGCAATATTACTTCATTTTGGATGATGAAGAGGCCTGAAATTACCAATTGGAACAAATGCAGAAAATTTATCTTCTGTGTTCCCATATGCTTAGAAGTTTATTAATACACTATGCTGTTGATCCCCTTTAAAGAATTAACCTCTAAATTCAGACAAGAAGAATCTCTCTCAAGATTTTTGTTTGAAAAAGCTATTACAGGAAAAGTATATTTCTACAAGGGAAGTAGAAACTTCTCTCCAATTTAAAATGCTGCTCCTACAGTCCTTATTATCTGTAGTAGTATCTCTCTGCCTGTAATACCTCTTTGTAGTTTCAAGATTTTATTCTAGAACATTATATTTTTATTATCTTTTTTTTTTCAGTTTTGAATTTTAAGACTAATTTTCTGTAAAATATAAATAATTATATACTTTTCATTTGTAGAATGATAGAGGAAATGGAAATGTGAAAGTCTTCCTTATTGTGAAATTAATGATCATGAAAATACTATAGAATGTGCATGAATAAAATTATTATTAAAATTATAATAACTGAGAAGCTAGCAAAGGTGTAATCCATTTTATTTTCTTCTTAATTGCTGTCATTAAGTTAGCAGGAAATAGTACAAAATAAGGTGTAACACTTGCCTATTAACAAACAGTTGATGTACGAAGTGATGCATGAATGTAGTGGAAAAGTACTTGACTTGTACTTGACTTGTACTTTTTTTTTTTTTTTCTTATTAAACCAATTATTCCTGCACCATCTAAAACCTTCTGAAATTATTTCCCACTGGCTGAAGCAAAATCCACTGCTGCGAGCAAATTCAGCTGATTCTTTGAAAGCTGCCTTGATGTTGAATACAAGCACAACATCCTACAGAATTCAAGCAGATTTTTTTCAGTTTCTAGGACTAAGGAAACTTTGTATTAACATCTTCCAGTGGCATTGTTCACTAAATCTGATGTTCTTCAGATTCACTTGAGCCTGAGGTCAGCAAGAATGTGATAGAAAAATTGTATGGTTATTAATCACCAACATATAAACCTATGAGCCTGTACAAACCCAAGAGAACAGTATTTATGCTGCTGTCTAACACATTATTCTTTACAATGCAGCAAATTGAAAGCCTTTTATCATGGACTTTTGAAGTGTACTTCTTGTAACTTAAAAAAATATACTATCATCACAAGTTGCATACTGAAAAATAGTTTTGTATTACTAAATATAGCAAGAATTACCTTCAAAATCTTTCAAAAGTATACATCTGAAAGTCTGCAATGAAGTGAAATTATTTACATATGTTCTCATAATATGAGCATGGCTTTTCTCTCTTACATTTAGCTTTAGGCAAGGTACAAGAAATATAAGTACTGGCACTGTAAACATGTTACCATTACACCTTTGTGAGCCTTCAACTGATGATGAAGAGTGATGGTTGCCTCAGATAATAATTGTAGACCAATCTGAGCAACAAAAAAGAAAATTGTAACTTTTTCTCATTATAGGACATTTTTCATCGATGCTCTTGGTGATAAAATTTGTTTTCTTCTCAATGCACTTTCAGTAGTTGGAAAATTAGAAAGGGGCATGGAAGGCAAAGAGTGTGAGGAATGTTGTTTTCAACAGTACTCTGTTCTTTGGAAACTACAAAGTTGTCACTTACTAAAAGGATGGCCATGAATACTAACTATTGCTCACATTAGGCAAGTGATCAGTCCTGAAATGAAAGCAAAAAGCCTGCCCCATATGGATTCATCCACTTTTTTTAAATTCATTTTTTTGCTTGACTTAATGATAGAAAATGGATATAGGAACTAGTTCATGTAATTCCTCTTTATGTTTCTACAGTAACTAAAAAAATTTCTGGACATGATATATCCCTCTACTTCCTGGGTTTGCCTAACTTTGTCAGTGCCTATTCATGCAGCAGCCTTTTTGCTCTGGAAGGTTTTTTGACCTTTAATTACAATTCACTACATTTGCTTTCTTCTGAAAGTTTGGCACTTTTCTCCTGCCTAGAATGGCATTTCAATACATGTTTAGTTGGACAGGCAGCCAAACGCCACCTAAGATCCCAAAAACTTGTGTCATCTGCAGCAGGATATGTAACAGCTATTATCTAAATTTTTCATAACATTTGTGATGCCAGAAATAGGTTTCAATTCCTATGCAAACTGAAGGAGAATGAATCTTTCTCAACCCTGAGCGCTTAGACAGACTTCATATTTTCAGCTGATGAAAGAACCTAAATTAGGCAGACTGGACTCTCTGTATGAGGTCACTGTCTCCATTAACTCCAAGGCCTTTTCTAGCATAATTTTAAGTTATGTATACAAACTGCATAAAGAAGGTAATATAAAGATTTGAATATTTGGATTTATTTCATTTTATAGAAACATATCATACCTGCAAAAGTCCCTACTACACAGGTCAGAGTGCATGAAACAGCTTCTCAAATCCATAGACATGTGTAAGAGAATGTGATTAACTCCTAGATTCCCTAAAAATGACACAGGAAGTATCAAAATATAAACAGCTAGAATTGAAACTGAAAATAAGAAATCCAGGAAACATAAAAATATAAAGACTACAAATCTGGACAAATAAGATACTGACATTATTGCACTATCAAATTTAGTATTTAATACATAAGTTTGTGCGTAACTCACAATGCTGAGAATTTAGTATGGACAAACACAGTATTTGCAGCCAAATTTGCAACAACACGGTGTAAACCTCTTTATGTAATGAGGAATTTTACAGGGAAATAGGTGAACTTATGCAGGATAAAAAATAGCCCAGTATGCCAGCAAATTACATCTGACTTCTAGGCAAATGAGATGACTCACGGTTAGCAAGTTTTGAGAGAGGTTTGCAATTTTTTTTTCCATAAAGCAAACACCCCAAATATACTGAAAGGCTCTGAATCTCAATACCTTTGTTTTGATAAACAGTGTGTGTTTTAAAATAGATTAACTCCTCAGTCAAACAGAACTGCAAGAAAGAATTGGTTAGCAAGATGTGTACTGACACAATTCTTCAAGAAAAGTCTTTCTGGTTTGGGGTTTGGTTTTTGGTGGTGCTTTGGTTTTTTGTTTGTGGGTTTTTTTTGTCTGTTTGTTTGGTTTGTTGTTGTTTGTTTGGTTTGTTTGGTTTGTTTTGAGGGTTTTTGTGTTTGGTTGGTTGGTTGGTTGGTTTTAATCTGGGCAGAATACTTGCTTCTTGCTTCCTACCCTCTCTGTATACTTATTGCTTCCAAAATAACTTCTCAGCTTGGCCTTCCCCACATTCTCAAAGATTCCCCAAGCTGGTATGCTCAGCTGCTGTCTGAACAGAAGCAATCTGCCATCATGTTCCAGGAGGTTCACCCTTACCTGATACAAAGCAATCAGGTTTTTTACTATCATTATTTATTTAGTAATATAACTTAAAAAGGAAACATGTAACAAACCTGGGCTTACACAGAGTGACGGTAAAAAAAAAAGGTCTAAATATTTACAACCTGGTTTTCATCTTTAGTTTCTTAAAAAGCAAATAGGACACCTTCCACAAATCTGAATCAACCCCTATTAACCCATAATGTTAAGAAGCTCCATAAAAAAATAATACTATCCCAAAGTAATCACTTAAACTAATAAAAAAATACCACCACATGCTAGCAAATCAAGACTTTTAATTAAACAAGATTTTATTTCATGCTTGAGATGGTCATATTTATAAATAATTTCTTTAAACCCAAAGAAGAAAGACAAATCTATACCAATACATGTGCTACTTCTAACATTCTTTTTTTTTTTTTTTTTTTTTCCCCTCTCAACCCGATTGAATAAAGTTAAGAAGAGTACAATAAAATTAGATTCCTAGGTTGGGTTTTTTCCACATTTTAGTCATCTGCTATATGCAGAGCTTTTGTTTTATTTTAATTTCCTAAAGCTCCCATCTCACAAAATTCAGAAAACATCTGGAACAAAGAAAAAAAGGCGGGGGGGTGGGAAGGAAATGGGAGCACTAATATTTGTGTGACATTCAGTGCTCAGAACTCTTCAGATTTTTTTTTTACTAAGTGGATCAAAGAACTTCCCAGATATTTTGTACAACAAATTCCTTCAACATCAAAGTCCTATAAGCTGTCACTATTTTCCTGTAGTCAGTGCTGAAAAATCTCATTGATTTCAAAGTTTGTTTTTGCTACTCAAGAATGAATTCTAGTCAGAGAAAAGTGACACAAAACAGCATAAATCCCCTTAATTACTTGATTTTTAATTCATTTGAAAACTTTTATCTTCTACAGGCTAAGTCCTTGTATTTGTTTTCTTTCATATAGTACTCAAAAATCTCAACTTATAACACAACTGAGAGAATATTTAGACCACTAACGTGAATTAAAAAATAACTTGAATAATTCTTGCCAACTGAGAAGTCACCTCAATTATCTTCCCCATATAAGCGCCTTCTAATACAAGTTATTTATCTAAAGAACTGCATGAGCAAAGTTCTAAGCCGAAGCTTTACTGTCATTATTTCTGTTTAAATAGGTACCAGGTAAAGACAGCGTGGGTCCTTAATGTTTCTTAAGTTGAGCAGGCGAACTGAGGTTTTTTCGACATCAAGAAATGCAAGACCATGTAAATACAGTAAACCTTTTCCCTGAGTTACAGTTGAGAGCAATTATCTTTGTCAGTAACCGACAGCAATTGATTTA
The DNA here is from genome assembly GCA_033439905.1 of Ceryle rudis. NCBI lineage: Eukaryota > Metazoa > Chordata > Aves > Coraciiformes > Cerylidae > Ceryle > Ceryle rudis. The sequence goes on along the minus strand of JAAGNO010003141.1, from coordinate 35,024 downwards.
CTGTGATCTCAACACTAATTACACCTACAGGGAGTCACTGTTCTGATTACTATTTACCTTCTCGAATGGATTATAATGTAATCACAGTTTTCTGAATAGCACTGTCTCTTCATAACAACCTCAGACACCTACATGAAAGTAGAGAACAAACTCTTATAAGTGTCCCTTATTTATTTAATTATTCAAAGCCCTAGTGGTGGTGGACTTTGAAAAACACGAACAGAGGAGCTACATTGTGATACAAGAGGTGATCATCTTTCTTTCTTCAAGGTATATTCCAAAAAGGTAAGTTAACTATATGCTATTGCCACATAGTACCCATTAAGATGATCAAATGAGGCTGCAGCTGCCTCAACTGTGAATTCTGTATTGCTTTAATGATTTTTTACATTTTCACCTTAGTTGAGTCCAAGTGTAATGCTTGAGTTCTGGGAGAGCAAATCTGCTTGAAGGTGCTCAAGAGTGAGCAAACAAGCTTACACTGTAACTGGTGTTTTGACAATCTGCAGCAAGATGGCCTCACATTCAAAATGTCCACCTTGAAATAAAGCAAAGGGAATGAACTACTGAACAGTGTGGATCCTTTGAACTTGTACCATAAAAATCTAGAAATTACCAGGACAAACAATGCCTGTCAACATCAAGAGTGTACCTTCAGAAATAACATACAGAACAAAATGCTTCAAATGAAATTCGGAATCCATTTTTGTAATCGGTTAGTTCTTAGGATTTTCCCATCTTTGGGAACTTCTGCACAGGGTAAATCAGCCTTAAGTGCCTGTAAACTTTGTTTGCTGCCAGCTATGAAAAAATGTGAAATGAATCAAGGAATATTACAAGAAATACTAAAACTATGAACCTCATGAGAATTAATACCAAGATTTCAGGCAAAGATGCAATCTGATATGTACAGAGACTGCAAAAATCCTTTAAAAAACCAAACTTGAATACCATTAGAAAAGAGAGATCAGATAAAACATTTACTGATAGGGAAGTGAAAGCAAAGAACTTGCAAATTTCTCTCCTGAAATCACCTGTTCAGATTTTTTTTTTTTTTTTTTTTTCTTCTTCCTAGTAGATCTGCTAATAAGGATGACTCAGAAATCACTTATGGGCTGATTAAAAATGAAAATGTCCTGGGTAAAGCCCATTTCCTGTCAATCTAAATTCTATCTAGACTCCTATTTCTAGTATGATATTACCAAGCAGATAAAGCTACCTGAAAGATGCAAGAATCAATACTTGCCAGCATACATTTAATTTTTTTTAAATCTAGACATGTCACAATGCCATTGCAGCCAACACACCTCAAGGCTGATTACAGAAATCAGAAGGTATTTTATGGATCTTTTAACAACAATGACAGCATCCAATCCAGATCCTGCTTAACTCTTTGGAGACTTCCAGATTGAAAAGTGAGTTATTCTGGTCAGTGATATTACTCTGCAAGACAGCCCTGATCAGTGAAAAACTTTCTGTCCATGGTACCAGGTAAATTAGTATCTTGCCAGAAAGAATAGTTTTGTCAATAAAATGTAGTTTTGCAAAATCTCAGCCCTAGACATCTCGGAAAAGGCTAGGCTATAGAATGACCTATCAAATTAATCTATCATGGACAGTAAGAAACAGTAAGAGTAATTTTATTATAAATTTTGTCAATATCACCTGCAAAGTATGATAAACTATGGCTACTTTTATTGTTTTATAAACAATCCATAAAATACACCAATAAAATCCCTAATAGACCACCGTCACTAAAGTAGTTTCGCTTACTGTGGCTGGAAAGACTGATATAACAAGTGCTACTACAACACCTGGAAACACCATTTGGCATGGCATGTATCTACATGCCAACCTCTGGCTTTACTTCATTTCAGATGGATTTGATTCTGTCCTGAGGAACAGAAAATGGATCTGTAATAAAATGTTCCCACACAGTACATCCAGTTCTCTAAAGTGACAACAGAAGCTGTTTTAGGAGCAATCCATGAGCGACTGGCAGGTATGACACAGTGCCTGTCAAGAACCTTTCTGAAGCCACAGCCAGTGGTCAGACAGGATACTATAGGGGCCTCTAAAATGTCACCTGTCTCTGGTTTTGCTATTGAATGCCATGGAATATCTACTGTATCTCCTATAACTCCTGTATCTGAGTATCTTTTCACATATGCAGAATATGCCTTGAGAAAAGAAGGCTGAGGGGAGACATTATTGCCCTGTACAACTACCTGCAGGGAAGTTGTAGCAACACGGGAGTTGGTCTGTTCTCCCCAGTGACAAGCGATAGAACAAGAGGAAATGGCCCAAAGTTGAACCAGGGGAGGTTCAGGCTGAATATTAGGAAGAATTTCTTTACTGAAAGGGTTGTCAGGCATTGGAACAGCTTGCCCAGGGAGGTGGTGGAGTCATTGTCTTTGGAGGTGTTTAAGAGTCAGGTAGATGTTTTTCTTAGGGACATGGTTTAGTGGTTTTGATGGGGCTAGGAATAAGGTTGGACTTGATGATCTTGAAGGTCTCTTCCAGCCGGAACTATTCTATGACTCTAATAAGTGAAACTGTGTAGTTCTCCTCTCTGTGGCAACCATGTAATTATCCTTCAAACGCAGCAACTGAAAGTTACTTGTTACAGTTACTTGTAATGATGTTCTGACAGCTTCTGCCCTCTGATGATTTCTTCCAGATTTTTCTTTTTACCTTTGAGTTTTTAAAGTAACAAGAGTGTAAGAAAAAATATTTCATTACATGAAATAGCAGTCTCCTAGCTTAAGCATCAGCTCCACAACATGTGCAGCTCTACAACATGAACTATGCTAGTAACTTGCAGAGTGCTGATGACTTATTTCTCCTCATTCTGACACCTCTGGATCTTGATGTCTTAGTGTGGTCTGTTACATTTTACCACTCGACTGATTTTAGTTGAACATAGTTGGATTTAGAAGTTTTCAAAGAACAACCTTCATTACAACCACTTGCATTAGCTCTGTCTTAAGAAAAAATACACAACTATGTCCATCCTTGATGGAAATAAGCTGGTCAGGATGAGTTTCATCCCACCTAGTTCAATATAATTATTTAGTAAAGTTGTTTTAATCTCAATTGGTCATACACATTCACTATATAATAAATAAAGGAAGAGACAATTCACTCCATTCTTAAACAGGTTAAATGATTTGATCATTGAAAAGTTTTGCAAGTCCAGAAAGAGCCTTTTCCAGAAATATGGAAATAGTAAGAGATACTAAGATTCATCTGCCCCAATGCAAATATCTATATATAAACTAATCATACTAGGCTATACTTGTAGAATAATATGGAGAAATTGACCTTTTAAAACACAATACATCTCCACCTAAAGCATTTGGCAAAACACGTTACTGTGTAAGAGCCTCTTTCTCTCCAGTGACTTTAAATGAAGTCTAGACACCTAGCTCAGGTATAGATCTCCAAATTATTGACACCTAAATTTTAATAAAATTACATTCCATACGAAGTACAAAATAACTCGGAACTTTTGTGAGGGACCGACCTTCCTGAGAACAACACCAAACTTGTTTACATTCACCATTTAAGAAAGAGTATTGACAACCCTTAAGAAAACTGACAGAAAAAGGAAAATTCTGTTACAGAAACAGAAAATTAAACCATATTGTGATAAAGACGTTTTATTCTATGTAATGACTATGATAACTATCAAGTATTACCTTTTATTAAGTAAACAGAACTACCTAATGTTCATCCAAGGCTATTACAAATTGCCTTTGGAAAAAATAATATGTATATTTTAAAAATATTTCATTATTCAGTATTTCTGAAAAACTGAAAAATTATGTATATTATAATAATGATTTAAAAAAAAATAATAAAGAGCTCATTCATAGAACTTACGCTATCCTGATATTGATTACATGATGTAGTATCTCTGGAAAACCAAACTCAGAATATTCTTAAAAGGTGGAGAATAAAAGCACAATTCCAAGACTCATGACTTTGTGGAAAATAGGTCTTCCTGGCAAGGTTGAAAAAAGTCTGGTACCATCCTCTTGACACCCACCCTTCAGATACTTATAAGCACTGATAAGATCCCCTCTCAATCTTCTCTTCAAGCTAACAGAACCAGGTCTCTCACACTTTCCTTGTAAGAGAGATGTTCCAGTTCCCTAATCATCTTTGTAGCCCTCCATTGTACTCTCTCCAGTAGTTCCTTGTTTCACTTGAACTGGGGATCCCAGAACTGGACGTAATACTCCAGATGTGGCCTCACTAGGACAGAATAGAGGAGAAGGACATCAACTTTCCTGACCTGCTGCTCATGCTCTTCTCAATGCACTTGAGGATGGCACTGGCCATCTTGGCCTCAAGAGCACACTGCTGGCTCATGCTTAACCTGTGAACCATCAGGACTACCAGGTCCTTCTCTGAAGACCTTCTATTCACCAGGTCAAACCCCAACCTGTACTAGCATACCAGGTTATTCCTCCCCAGGTTCAGGACTCTACACTTGCCCTTGCAGAACTTCATTAGGTTCCCTTCCACCCAACTCTCCAGCCTGGATCTCGCTAAATGGCAGCACAGCTCTCTGGTGTATCAGCCACTCCCCCCCAGTTTTGTATCATCAGTAAACTTGCTCAGGGTACACTCCATGTCTTCATCCAGGTCACTGATGAGTAGGTTGAACAACAATGGGGAACACCACTATCTACAGATAAAATACAAATAAATTAGGGGTTCAAGGTTGAGAGGTGAAAGAGGTATAACTAAGGTACCTGACATTCTCTCCTGCAAAATTTCATTTTTTTGTTGTAGTGTTTAACAAAGACAGAAATCTCTACTTCAACTATTGTCAAAGACATACAGAAATAAAACAAAGATCAATTGAGTAGAGATTACTCTGTGCAGGTGACAGTAACACATTGTCTCAATATCTCAGGTACAAAGAAACAAATCAGTCATTTAAGTCATCACTCTTTCTGCATGTAGTATTGACAGGCAGTCAAGTATTGAGGTCACAATACCTGATTAAACTAATTTTATTCATACTTTTTTCCTTCTAATCTCATCTCAAGATAAAGAAGCAAATTTATCTTCTTTATATTTTTTATCATTGTCAAATTTTTATTTGCTTTATCAGCAGGGTTGATTTTTTAAACAGTGTAAACGTATCTCATGAAAATAATCTTTATGAAAATCTTCCTGTCCAATCACTTTTTATCAACTAATTAGGATCAATTGGTAAGTGTAAATATTGGTTTATGCTTCAATATTTATTTACTGTATTTGTTGTATTATGCTTTAATATTAATTGTACATTATATAGAAATATTAAAATAAGTAAGCTGTGTTAAAATGTTAAAATGCTACAATTATGCAATCTATATAAGCCACAAGTGTGTTATGAAGAAGCTAAGACACAGAAAAGCCACCACATCTAAGTCTTACAGGCTATAAAAGTTCAGTTACTTTCAAGAATGCCTAAAGTGTTCTTGATATTATACACCTGGAGAACCTGTTAACATTTTCTCACATGAGAGTAAGTATTTTCAGTTCCATGTTTTTCTTTATTCTCATTTCACAGATCAAATCCTTTGATTATAAATAAAATGTGTAACTACATGCCACTTCAGTCATGTCCAATGATTCAGCTAACTTCAGTGGAGAACAGAATCTGTGCAAAAGCAATTATTACAGATCCTACACATTCTGAAATTTAGAGGACTTACTACACATTGCTACATGCTTTCTTTTTAGACACACTGTAGAGGCGATGGAAAGATGAAGTACTTGTGATGTTTATTTTTCTACACTCTCAATACAATGCAAGTTTTCTGTTTTTCTAGCTCTTTGGCAAAGACCAGTGACTTACCATTAGACAGATTCTAGCCTCCCATGAGGCTCAAGAACCACCTAAGCCATCATTTAATTAGTGAGAAATAATTAAATCACTCTAAATCATTTCATATTTAAATATGCATTAATTAAATAAACAAATTATTTGACTTCCAAGAATTTACCAGAAAAAAACAAGCTACTTTTCTCAGCCATGACTGGTTCTCCACTTCTCAAGTACATATTATGTAGTGCCATTGCTATTGAACTACTTTTTTCACTAGGATTAAGGTGAAGCCTTAATCACTTTTATGTTAGAAATGAATGATAGGAGGATTCCACCGAAGGTACTGAAACTCTGAGCTATGGTTTACCGCATGCTATTTCACAAATCTTTCCTGAACAATGTCAGGCTCACCTTTGGATTGAGGATTGTTTTAAAAGCCTTTACGTAATACAAAGCATATGACGACTATACTTCAGCAGTGATTCCTTCAAACAACAATGAACAGCTCTGTATTAAATGGCTTTGTGAACCTTTCATGTTTGCTCAGCACATTCTTTTGCAAAGTCCGGGAGAGTTATTCAATTGACCAAGATGTTGCTTGGTAGCAGCTTGATCATTTGATTCTTTCTGAGAAGATTAAAACTGAAGCATTGTCGTTGTAGTCAATTTCTACCACAGCAAGTCAAGAGAGCAAAGGCAAAGAAGAAAAGACCTAATCTGAAATTCGCATTAGCACAATTGCTAATCAGATGCAGCTTCCGATAGAAATCCCACATAAAAGCTTTTTGCTTTAGATATCACAGGCAAGAAGAAAGCACAGTTCAGCACAATATTAAAATATGGCTTTAAACCTCATGTGGTTTTGAAAAAAAAAAAAAACCCACAAAACCAAATCTCAGATGCAAATGCTAGTAGTTAAACTTTCTAAGAGTTTTAATAATTATGTGCTGGTATAACAGTGTTTTATTAAAAGCAGACTATGAACAGATTGATCAAAGTGGTGTAAGAGTAATTTCTAGAACTTCAAGTCTACAGCTATCTGTGACATTTAAGCTTCCTCTCTACTAATAAATTAAACATGGCTATGACTCTGCTTTGCCACTGAAGACAATTTACATGGAATGACCCAAATCCACTCTGAACCAGCATGCTGACTGCCAGCAGTAGATGCTCCTGACCCATGCTAACTGCAGAACTGCACACAGAACTGGTGTTGTGCTAGAGTCCATGGCTAACAAGCAATCAAGGGACTGTTCTGACAGTTAAACAGAGACAGTCAATTCCAGAACACAGGCATGTGCCCTGATAGTCTCCAATTGATTAATTAATAAAAACACAGCTTTCATTTTCAGACTGGAAGTTCTTGGCTGGGACTTGGATGGAGCACAGGTCAAGACTGACAAGTGCAAAACCATCACTAAACATACATTGATGGTGAATCCAGAGAAATTCTTTAGCATCTTTATACCACACAATATTTAAAAGTTAGGTCCCTAACTTTGGAAGGTGATTCACAGGAACAGCAGTAAGTGACTAAGACCTCACACAAATCATGGGGCTAACTGTAAACCACTGAACTGTATCACAGAATCATAGAATGTTAAGGATTGGAAGGGACCTCCAAAGATCAATGAAAACCCCCTGCCAGAGCAGGACAATACTAGAGCAGATCATGCAGAAATGCATCATAAAGGTCTTGAAAGTCTCCAGAGTAGGAGACTTCACAACCTCTCTGCTGAGTCTATCCCAATGCTCTACAAATCTTACAGTAAGGAAGTTCTTCCTTATGTTGAAGTGGAACTTCCTGTACTTTATCTTGAATCCATTGCCCCTCATCCTGTCACAATGCACAAGTGAAAAGAGGTTGTCCCTGCCTTCCTGATGCCCAGCCCTCACGTTTTTGTAGACATTAATTAAATCCCCTCTCGGTCTTCTCTTCTCCAGACTAAAGAGCCCCAGGTCTCTCAGCCTTTCCTCATAAGACACATGTTCCAGCCCCTTAATCATCCTCATAGCCCTCCATTGGACTCTCTCAAGTATTTCCCTGTCTCTCTTGAACTGGGGAGCCCAGAACTGGACGCAATACTCCAGGTGAGGTCTCACTAGTGCAGAGTAGAGGGGGAGGAGAACCTCCCTTGATCTGCTGGACACGCTGTTCTTAATGCACCCCAGGACACCATTGGCCTTCTTGGCCACAAGGGCACATTGCTGTCCCATGGAGAACTTGCTGTCTATCAGGACTCCAAGGTCATTTTCCACAGAGCAATTCTCTAGCAGATCATACAATAGTTTAGTAAGTAATGATCTAATATTTTATTAGCACTGATAGATGAGCTGCTCTGCTGAGCAACCCTCAAAACATAACTTGAGTAAATGCTGGATATTCTGAACATAAAACAATTTTGGAGTTGCCATTCTGGGGAGTTTTAGTGCCTAAGTCAGCACTCTGTATCTCCCATAAGTATTTGCGACTTACTCTCCATAACCAAGAACTACTTCTTGAAATTCTGAATCAAAAACTGATTAAGCCTTAAAATGTCAACAGTGGGGGCTGTAGCAGTGTACAAAAACTCTGCCTTGTTCAGGGAAGAAGCAGCATGTCATTATCTCCCTGTGCTCAAGAAAGTATGAAGCTTTTATCTACAAATTCCTTTTGGAATTTTTTGAAGTGTACTTTAGCTTTAAGTATTTATGAAAAACAAAAATGCAGTAACGTAGTATGTACTTAATGAGTACTCCACATTGCTTGCAAATCAAAAAAAAAAAAAGTCTTTGTAACATGACCTATAACATCCATATTCTGATTTTCATATCTTTACCTCAATACATAAAGTGTAAATTATGTTAATTGTACACGTGAATTAATGAAATTGTTCCTCAGCTGAATAAAGCAACATTAAAGAAGATAAATTCAACTCTGAATTTCTAAAATGTACCCTTTAAAATTTACACATATTTTTAAATCATAAATATATTGCCTGATTACCTCCTGCTTTAAAGAAACATAGTTCAATTTTAACTTACACTGAAATTTCCCAAACAACATGTGTCAAACATAACAATACTTAAAATGAAAGTAAATTTAATTCATTTTTCAGTGTAGATCTCACAAATGTTATACAGGAAAATAATGATTTTTCAACTCAGAGGAACATAAATAGCATCTTGATTCCATTTAATCTTGTAACAGTCTGATTGGCTCGTATTTTTCTATCGTAATTGAAGGGGTCGTGGACTATCTAATTCACTAACAAAAAATGCAACAGTTTTGTCTTCCTTTCCTTTTTTGTACATTTGCTGCTAAAACATTTTTACATCTTAAGATACTTGTATAAAGATGTTGGTGGGGAGCCTCCTGACTCTGCTTTATGCTCTGGAAAATGCTTTTTTACACAGAGGAAAAAAACAACTCTCTTGGTTGAAGTTCTCAACCTTGCTGCTGATGTAGAGTCTGAATAGAGTAATTAGACCATTCTGCTTTTCTGAGGAAAAAGTTTTATGATCCTTAAAGGATCATAAAACGTGCCCAGATCACGTAAAGGTAGAGTGACAGAAATGATCCTTCCACTTAGAATAAATTGACATTTCCCAGTAACAAACTCATGGGGTTCTTTGTTTATCATATTCTGTTTTACAAGAAAAAATAAGAGATCTATATCAGAATACCCATTTACAATTATTTAATGCAAAGATATGGATCCAAAGAAATTCTACATGATTATATAAAAAAAGTTATCTTTGTTAAATACATCAGTAGAAAATTAGTTCATTTACTGGTATTTAAAATTACTGTATTTCAATGTGCAAGCTAGTAATTATATTATAAGGAAAACAGACCTGGCTTATGAAGCCACTTTTTGTCTTTCTACAGGTCTATTAGAAAACCACATTATATTTGATGTAACAGGTAAAACCTTTTTCCAATGAAGCTGATGACAAAACCTACATTAACTGTTTACCCCTAACATTTGGGGAGGCAAATAAAAAATGAAGGTGGAAAGTGAAAAGTCCCTTCACCTTTTTGGATGAAGCTTCGGAGAAAGAGCAAGAGCTTCATGGAACAGGAAGTACAAATATAAGGGAAATCCGCTCTCTAAGGTTAGGGCACTCAACCATAAAGCAGAATATCAGGTCATACTCCCATCAATATTTCTGTTTGGTTTTCTTTAAAAAGAATAGTGATGCTTCTTATTTAAAAAAAAAAAAAAGGTATGAAGATTTCTGCAATCAGTGGTGATGTCTAAACTGCATCTTACTAGACTGAGGTATCTCCTTGCTCCTTCACTTTAGCAATGACACTTTGAAAGGAGGGCAAGGGATCAGACACACCTCTTTGGTATTTTTTTGGTATCTTTATAGCCACAGAGCAAAAAAATGAGGTAGTCCCAAATCACTACATACACTTTCAAAAATAACCTTCTCAACCCCCTAAGTCAATCTGCATTTAAGATGCTTATCCAAGGACCAGAGTAAAAACATTAGTCATATTATTTGATCTGACTCCACAAAAAAATATACGTGAGTTTTTCAACAAGTTATACCTCAATCAATATTTCAATAGGAAAATCCCAAAATAATTATCAATACTCAAACTAAATATTAACAAATCCTCCAGATTGTGACTATAATATACTAAAATTTCTTAAAGATTATTTAGATGAATACTGGCAACTTGCTAGTGCAAGATGTTACATAACTTGTTACTAGAATAGACTAGACTTGAGTTTACGAAACTAGAGTTTACTAAACTACAGTTTACAAGATTTTGCAATGCTTGTCTTTCAGAATTGAAAGCAAAAATATCTGGGTTTTGAAGAAAAAATAATGGTGGTGGTCACTTATTCTGTTGGATATAATAATTACAAATTCCAAATATAAGATTTTTTTACAGTGTGTAAAGAATTATAGCATGAATATTCAAAATTTTCTTTTGTACCTTATGATAATTGCATTTTTATACAAAACTACTAAAAAAAATTTTATCTGTTCTTGATTGATGATCTCTGTAATAAGAACTCTGTCAAATTATCATAGTTTAGGTTATTTTCCCCTCTTTAAATAGTTGGGTTTAAATGTGCAATGCCATTACCTTAATTTTACCCTTAACCTACTTAAAATTTATGTAATTTTATGTTCCATATCATATAAATTAAATAATTGCATCAGCTTGTAATACCGTATGTACAGCGTAAGTACAAAGATACGGCTATACCAATATCCTGTCTGAAGTGGTAGAATAGATCCCTACTGAAACTCATAAAATAGGACAGTCATTCTCAAGAATACTTTCCCAGTTTCAAATAATTTCAGACTGGAAGTCTTCTTTAGACAGAGGTGGCAACATTCATTTTCTAGTGAACTACTCTATGGAACTGAACTTATCTAGAAGTTTCACAACCACTCCATCCTAATGCCATTAGTGTGATAGTTTGTGTTGTAAGAACTACCTTCTAAGAAGTTATTTTGACACCTGCTAGTTCTTGTATTGGAGGAGAGAGTAAAAAATGTATCTCTCTTTATTCCCTCAATGCCACTCAAAGTTTTAGGCATCTACTGTATTCTTCCTTGTTACCTATTTTTCTAGGCCAAAGAGTTTTTATTAAAGACTATTCCAGAACTACTTTGTCATTCCTCATACAGATGCTTTTCAACATCTGTGTCTACCTTGTTTCTCTCCCTGAACCTTTCCAATTCTACAGCATCAATTTTGAGATAGACAGGAAAAGAGCTGAAAGGTTTTCAAAATGCAAACCTACTATGGCTTTCTGCTTTTGTATCCTGATGTTCTGTTTTCTTCTTTGTTTTGTTTTGGGATATTTTTTTCATTCTGAGAACTCCAGGTTTTTTGAATGCTATGGGGCATTGAACTGAGATACTCATAGAACTATCATCAATGAAATACCTCAGCACTGAGTAGAAACAGTTCAGAGACACTATTTTTTAAATAGAAAAAAACTTCTTATTTTTTTCACAATGTTATTAAACTTACACTAAGTGCCATACAGCCTTCTAACTACCGGTCACTCCACCTCTCAAAAAATACCTCTGCAGGCCTACACAGTTGGTCCTTATTTTTACTACCCTGAAACACTTAGTATCATAAGCAAACTTTGTCATTTTGCTATCCCCTTTCCTGATTACTTAGAAATATGATGAACTGTATCTCGAAATACATCCACCTACAACTCCACTGGTGACCTCCTGCCACTCTGAGAGTGAATATTTATTTTTATCCCTTGTTCCTTATCTGTTAACCTATTATTTATCCATATGCATCTTACTTATGGCTGAGTTATTTGTCAAAAGTCTTTTGGAGATCCAAGTAGTTTATATCCACTGCATTTCCTTTATCCAGTCAGCTGCCAATTGCTTCCAAAAACTGCATTAAATGTGAAGAATGAGATCACTCTACAAATCCATGTTGTGCCTCCCCCCACATTACTCATCTATGTATTTTCTAACTCTGTTCTTTATTACCGCATCCATTAATTTGCCCAGTAAATCCTTTCTCAGATGAAAAGTATCTGCAAACCCCAAACTGAATAGAAGAGATTGTGGAAGCCCCTAAATACACAGAAAGCTCAGTAGTATGACACTTATTCCCTGTGTAGCAGAAATTATATTAGCCCTGGTGGCATACAGAACAAGTTGAAAACTGAGTGTGAGTAAAAGCCTGTTATGGAGCCACCATGTTCTTATATGTGCCCTTCATACAATTACATAAAACTTTACAACATATAATTCAAGGATACACATTCTTGTATTTATTTGTTAAAAAAAATCCCAAACAACAAAAAAACTACAAAAAAAAAAAACCAAAACCACAAAACAACAGTCTAGAGAAGAAATAAAATATGAAAATGTAGCAACACAGTGCTAGTACATGCTACTCATTGTAGTAGCACAGTGTTAAGCATTTCTAGGAAAATACATTTCCATGGAAGTGTTTGTTTCTTGAAAGTGTTCTGCATTGCAGTGATAATTCCATATACTCTTTGATGTAAGGCTTGTTATCTAAGTTGCCCTTAATGAATTCCCTCAGGGCAGCTATAACCTTGTGCTCCTGTATTAAAAGGACTAACTTCTTTTCAAACTAAAAGGTTGAAATTGCAACTCAATATAAAAATAAAATGGTATTTACAGTGGAAAACCTAAAGTCATTTTACATTTCAATGTTTTCTCCTTCTTTTATATTAACAGACTCCAGACATTCACATGCGGTGTGATTACCCACTAGATCAAATTATCAAAGAAAACAATGGGTTCACCTTCTCATCCAGACAACTGCAAAACAAAATTGCATACCTCTCTAGAAAATAGTTTTAGTTAAATTTTACCTATTAAACTCAATATGAATTTAAAACCATAATGTTTGACTAGATGATTTACTGATACATCTTAGCCAAAGATTTTATCACAGTTTAGGCAGGGCTCCAGTTGTCAAAACTACAAGTAAGGAATTGCATGAACAAGTCTGTAGGAGAATAATACACTTTTCTTACATGCAACTGGTGGAAGTGAAAATGTCAATCCAAACTTAACAGCTGGTCATCAAAAAGTACAAGCAGCTAAATGCCAGAGTTATCCATTAGTACTGTAGTGGAGCAAGACATCCAAACTGACACATAGCGGTGTCCACGTGTGTCTTAAAACATCTAGATTTCTGTAGAAACAGTAATGAGCACAAGGGGAATAATTTAGCCTTGTGGGCTTGACCTCATTTAACGTGCATGACCTTTCAAATTCACAGTCCAGAAGTTGTACAATTAAGACTGTGGCTGTAAGTGAACGAACACTTGCAGCTGCAGTTCCATCAGAAAATGGAAATTTGCTTCCCTAATTCTTATTACATTGAACTCCTCTCATAATATTTCTTTTAATATTGCTTTTCTCCTATATTGATTTTTCATTCCCTGGAACACTCTCTCATGTATTTTAATCCATAATATTCTAATAAAATAAAAAGAGATTCTGTATATTTTTAGCTGTTGTAAGAATAATTTGTGATTTCAAGGGCAGCTCTGAAATCAACTTCTGCAGTGTGAGTGAATTTGTATACTACACTGTAAGACTAAAAAAGGTTAGTATGCTATATTCCTCATTTTTTTGATGTGCATTACTAAAAGTCCCATATAGCTAACTGACTAGGGGAAAAAAAAACTTTAACAGAAATAAAAAACAGAATGCATCTGCTTAGGTGTGATTGTGAGTAAATGGAAAAGGAAACTATGTAGTAATTGCAAGAAACCAGATTATCCAAACATAACAGAAAAGTATTTAAAGATATACTATAAAATATGCCAGACAAAAAATGCAGTAAGGTTAAAAAAAAAAAAAAAAAAAAAAAAAATTCAGATCAGGTTCTCTATCTATTCATACTCATCACCACAGTGTATAAGCAGTTTCTAGGTCCTCACAATTTCTAATGTATGCTTCTGATTTTGTTGTTGTTGTTCTATCTAACACTACTCCTTTATGTTTAGCACAGATATTGCCATGAATTGACTATTTACTAATTTATGAGACTCCACCTATCACTGCTTCAGGGTAAAGTCCCTTTGATTTGATCTACAAAGATAAAGGCAAATACCATGCAGCTGGTCCAACGTGTACTGCTAAGTTATTTAACATCATGGCAACTGCAAGTGCAAACCCATATTAGCCATCGCAATTTTATGTCCAGATATACCATATGTGAACCCTCTTATTTGATTTCAGATGCCTCCAATGTAGACAACTACCTCTGAGCTACTCATTTTAGACCCTGCAGAATCAAAGGAGAAATACGTATCTCAGCTCGCTTCTAGAATAGGTGACTGGAAACGAGTCTTTCTGGGGAAGAAAGAGAGACAGGGAGTGTGTGTTTGTGTGTGTAATGCTGGAAACTGATGTTAAAGTCAACTTAAAGTGTTTGACAAGTTCCAGCTGTCATTCAGAAAACAAACAACCAAACCAAACAAACAAACAAACAAAACCCCACAATATTCACCGACACACAGTATGATACCTTTTCCTCTTCAGAGAATCAATACCTCAAGTACAGACCTCTACGCAAAACCAGAAAGCTCATATACATGATAGAGTGAAAGTATAGACAAGAAAAATGTGCCAGTATCACTTAATCTACCACTTTTTATCTACTCAAGAAGCTTTTCATAAAGCTCAGCAAGTTCAGATATAAAAAGAATACAGAATGAGCTGACGTCACATTAAATTGGGGTTGGAGTGCCCCCATGAATACCATAGCCACTTCAGATTGCCTCTGCAGCAACAAAGGAAGAGAGGCATCTTAGACAGCAGGTCAGCTTTGGCTGGTGTGTGCCACCTCTGAAGCACAGGGTCTGCCCACCAACTAGCTGATGAACCCTAATTTTAATTTTCTGTTCCAAAGTGTCTGAAGGTCAGTCAGTGTTACAGTCAGTTGCAGCACCTCTTCATAGCATAGGTGCATAATGTGTTACAACAGTAATGTCTGAGGCCCATGTAGGGTTCCCATTCTATTCAATTGCTACTGTTTTGTTTGCAAAGAGCTGAGAGCTGGGGCATTTGCAAGCAGCAGAGACTGTTCTTGGTCGGAACAAACATCAAGAAAGATCTACCACATCTGGATCAAAAAGGGTGCAGCAGCTAATATAAATATTTGCCTGTTTCCCTCACTTTTAGAAAGTCTTGCCTACACCACATTTTGTGGGATACTTGCTCCCCTGGCAAAATCAAACCAAGAAAACCCCAAACCAATAAAATAAATAATTAAATCAATAAATAAACCTTTTTCACACTCCTTATCTGTAAGACATGCAATCTTATGACAGCAATGATACTAAAGCCAAGCAGACTTAGGGTGTAGCATTATAAATCTGCTGAGAGATAGTCATTTTATACAATCTACCTTAACTAAGGACAACACAGATATGCTTATTTACAGATAAAATGAAACTACAAGAACTCTTTTATGTCCTGATGTAAACAGTAAAGACATTTAACATACATTTGTTCAAAAGTTTCTGCTGTCCAGAAGTTCCCAGCACTGAGTAGCTGGAGTGTATGTGAACCAAGAGCTGGATGTCAAATACTTAAAAGAAATGTATAAAACAGAAATAAAGACAAAGCAAAACTGGTACTTGGGCTCATTTCTGAATATATATTAACTTATAGATTAATTTCTACTTCTAAAATTTTGCTGGTGAGCCACAAGAGTAAGGAAACATTTTCCTTTTTCCCTTGACTCATAAGTAATAATTCAGAAGACAGTTATCACCTTAAATCTGAATATTTATATTGAATAGGCCAGACATCTATTACCTATAAACTGAGAGAGATGCTGAACTTCAAAATTTTATTTTCTTCAGACGGATGCAACTTCGAAGGATGGAAGAAATTCTTTAAATGAAATATTAGTCATATCTTCCATCACTATAGCTTCAATGCACCTCAGCATTTACTCCCAGTTCTGCTGCATTTCACAGTTCAGAAATTCTGTAGTAACTTAGAGATATAATTTGTGGATCACTCACATTTTATACTAGAATTGTTGCTGTCTACTGTCTTGAGAAAAGTTTGTATATTAATGAAATACTACTATGTTTTCAGGCTGCACTGTACAGAACTCATGCAACAATTTTGCAAATAAATCCTTATGAAGTAGAATACATTTCTGATGCATCTACTTGGTTATAAATATGCAATATGAATTACACTATACTACAGACAAACTGTGTAAACCTTTTAACTAAATACATTTTAGCATTAGTTATACAAAGCCCTTGAAGTGGCAAGATTACCCTACTGCTTCCCCTCCCTGACCTTAAAGTAGCCCATTTGATTTACAGTGAAACAGATGTGGTTCCTAATTACATCTTGGGATGAATGTGAACATCTATTCTAATAAGATTGCAAAACCAGAAGTTCTGACAGACATGTGAACTTAGCTGCCTTTTAATTATAAGCACTGGAAGTCACTCAAATGCACTATGACTTAGGCTATGGTTTCACAAGTCTTTGGCTGCAGTACCCAGACAGACACACAACTGTTTGTACAGCTGCTCCATGAAGGAGATCGGGGAAAGTATCCAATTTAAATATACTATAAGAAAGAAAAATTATCCTGTGTTAGTTTCCCACTGGAGTTCACAAAGCAGCCACAAAAGTGGCTGGGCTACTACAGAGAGCAGAGGACACAGCACACACTGTCAGAGGCAGGAATATGAAACAAGGAACAGGAATACCTTGAAGTTCATATCAATGTTAAAAACAAAACAACAACAACAAAATAGAAAACAAAAAAGAGTTTTACAAATACCCATGGTCAAAACTGGTACCTAACCAAAAAGCTGATGGAAAAAGCTATCC
This sequence comes from Ceryle rudis, assembly GCA_033439905.1. Classification (NCBI taxonomy): domain Eukaryota; kingdom Metazoa; phylum Chordata; class Aves; order Coraciiformes; family Cerylidae; genus Ceryle; species Ceryle rudis. The sequence continues at coordinate 17,845 of JAAGNO010003141.1, read as the reverse complement.
CATCCTGTTTCAACAGAATACTATTCCTCAGCATAAATGCTTCTGATATGAATCCATGAAAATTAAGTGAAGCAAGTTAAACGTGAGAAAACTAGCTTCTCTTGTTAAAAGACATCTCCAGTACTCAGCTGGCTCACAAGCCTCTGAATGTATTTTATCCTTCCAGTACTACAGATACAAGGTAAGGATGTATTATATGCAAGCATGGAAACTGAAGATAAAATCCATGATCACAGAAGGATGAAAGTCATACTGACTTAATGTAGGAACCTATGTTAAATAAGTAAGCCAACAGAGAGAAGCAGATTCCAGAATTAATCAGTTGAACCTGTATTTGCACAAGGAGTCTGAACACAGATGTTAGAAACCACAGTATGTAAAGATAATGAACATGCCTCAGTACATAAATTCACAATGACAACCCAATTTCTACTGCCGTCAATGGGACTTAATACCTCAATTCACATTGTCTTACTTCAGGTACCAATTGAGGTACTGTGGTAGGAGATGAAGCAGGCAAATACCTTTGCTCTCACTGTTGACTACAAAGGAGCCCAAGAAAGCTAGGCTCCTACCTTAGGTGTGAGGGAAGCTGGGTTTTGATACCTTTGTGGATTTAGACCAGCCACTGAAATGCACAGCACTTAAATACAGACAGTAAGGACCATCACAGCCCTTGGCTCTTTCTGTTGTTAATTAAGAAAGACATCTCCAGGAGTCTGACTTCAGTGCACTGTGTTAACCTTTCTCTCCACACACTACACTGGGAGTTTAAGTGCCTAATTTAGGACAGAATTACTTTCAGCACATTTTCTAAAACTTGGAATCACTAAGAGTGAGTGGACAACAGTATGAAATAGGTACCTTTCAATGGCAAACTCAGATGACTTGTCTCAGAAAAGCATTTCAGCACATCCTCAACAGATGAATTCATTATCTCCATGGTTCCACCACTCAGCTGCCTTGAGTGACTCAATGCCAAATCACCATACTATTAAACTTATTTCAGTGAGGTGTATCCTCCACTTACCACCTTTCAGATGAAAAAAAATATATATCCTGGACTTCAAAGTCTTCACACATTCAGTGACTGAACAGAACAGTGGGGCAAAAATCTATCCTTCCTGGGAGAATTTATAAAAAAGAACACACACACACACAAAAAAAAAATCCTGAAGACAATTGTGTGTGTTGCAAAAACTCCTGCTTTTTCTGCACCAGGAGAGAACATAAATCGAAATTTGCTGGATTACTGTTCCTGTAGATTCAGAGCTACAGTAGGCAAAACTCTTTTAACTATAAAGTGTTCCTCAAAATAGTTTTCCTTTAGTCTAACACTGCAGGCACTCAACACAAATAGTTTTAACTTTTGAAGCAAATGTAACCACCACGGTTTTCTTTATTCTTCTTGAAAGAGCAGTATTAGAAAAACTATATTTATAAACTATTGCATGCAATCTTTCATGGTTATCCTTAACAGAGCTTTAAGTGAAAAATCTATAAAGAAAAGAGAACATTGGTTTTCATTTTCATGCATTTGTAAGTGTGAAGGTAGAGGTCAAAGGCAAAAGTAGAATTTCTCACAATACTTTCCTCGTGCATAACAGCTGAGAAGTCTGCAAAGCAAACTAATTGCTTAACTTTCACATTATCAACAAAGCTGTTTTTTGAAAGTACAGCTAAAATCTCAATCATCTGTTATATTTGATCATGTTAGTTTTGACTGAAATTTTCTCACTGTCTAAAATGAGAGCTCTTTACTTTCTTTAAAGAATTTTAGAGACACCTGAGAAAATGCTATTTCTTTTGACTTCTAGACCTTTTTGGGAGAGGACGCAGGAAAAGGCAACCATAAGTACTGCCATCAGAACAGTCTAAATGATGAAATAAAATAGTGTCTAGTTAGAAAAAAAGTACATTGGAACAATGAATGTACGTTTATTATACTATTGCAAGTTTCTGACACCTTAACACTGAATATCAAGAGCACATGATTCTATCACTCCATATGGCATGCCAAACAGTATTCATGTTTCAAGTCTTGATCCGCATCAAGACACTGCCCTTCAGCTAGGCCTGTTCTAAATCCTATACACTTACCATAGTCACACAGTCAGGAACCATGAAAAATAAAGTGGAAAGCAAAACAAACAGCACAAAATAATATACACTAAAGAATATGGCATAAAAAATACTCTGTTTTCACTTAATATGCCAGTAACTTATAAAGCATGTTAAGTTTTAGCCTGCTAAAAAAAGGAGGTAAAATATTATTTCAGGTCAGGCAAAGATTCATTTAACAAGTAATGATAAATCACGGCAGCTTGCTTCCAAAGTTTTTCCTTCCCTGTATTATGCTAGTTTTCATTTGATAACCTGAAGAGGACTCGGGGGCAGGGGTACGTAGTTGGGATTGCTTCTTCATGGGGAAGTAACAGTGTTGCAAGATTTATAGATACTGAAATTATCTTAGCTTGGTAAGAAATAAAGTAGTTGTCATGCACACTCTTTTGCCATTTGTGACCAAAAATTAAAATGTTTGCCGAATTCTTTAGAGTCCTGTTTTGTTGTAAAACTTGATAGTTTGAAGTTCCATTGATAGATCTCAAGCTCTAAATACCACTTTCTTGGAAGCTGGAGCCAAATTCAATTAGGCAGCATGTATCATTGTAAAGAGTGAAAAGAAAAATTTTGGGAAGAAATTTATGTTTTTAAAAAAGCCTTGATGAATATACAAAAAAATCACAGCACAGAGTAACAATGTCAGTGGTGTACAGGCCTATGGTGCTGCAAGAAATAAGTGAAAATTACTTCAAGACTTATATGTGCAATATGACTTGATACGCCTAAGCGTAGCAATCCAGAAAGGATTGGCTCAGGACACAAAAATGCATGGGTCCTGAGGTTCTTAAAAAAAAAAAAAAATTATAAAACATGAAAAAAGAATCCAAAGCAACAATAAATAATCAATGTGAAATTTATACTTGCAAAGAATTTCATGATACACAAACGACACTAAATCCCACTTAGTTGTAAAACTGCTTGAAGAACTTCAGTAACTCAGGGGCTTTCCATTAACTCTCTGCATGAGGAAGAAAACTGTAGGATGATTTGTGGAGTAGACTGTATTCAGTTTTCTGATTGACATTATTTATCTTCTAAGGAACCATTCTAATGCCAGACTGTACTACAATGAATGCCTTCTTAAGTTCGTACTTGCCATTGTCAAGGTTTAGGGTTAGAGCAGCACACTGGACCTATAACAGACACTCTCTGTTAACCCACCTCCCTCCCCAAAGGAGAGATTGATTAGAAGAGGAAATTATACAGCTTTAATGGAAATAATAATAATGAAATGGAATATATACAAATATATAAAAAAATAGTATGAAATCAAAACCCCCGATGGCAATTACATCACCAGCACCAGTGATGCTGTGGAGCAGGCACTGAGGTCTCAGGCTAGATTCACAGGCAGATGGGAACCGTGTTTAGGTGCTGGATTCTGGTACTGGATTCAGGAACACACAGATTGGGATCAAAGGCAGAATGGGCAGAGACCTCACTGGATGCTCGGCAAGGACCTGATCCAAGCGGAGCAATGCTGGCAAAGTGTCTGAGAGGGAGAGACCCTCATGATCCCTCAGCTTTA
>JAAGNO010003138.1:34009-44403 GCA_033439905.1 Ceryle rudis | reverse complement strand
CAGAAATTTTCCTGAGCTGCTCTTTAATGCAATGCATTTGGTACCTACACATGCTTTGCAGACAGTGAATTTATCACTGGCAATCCCCAAGAACTTGTATCTCTGTTGCTCTTAATAAACTGCACTATTCACACCGCTAGTTGCAAAGTTCTCTCATCAGGAGCCGTCAGCTCCTCACTGGCTGCGCAAGACTGTTGAGCGTGACTGGAACCGGGGAGTGCAGCACACTGGTAGTGAATCTGGAGCTGGGAGAGTTCAGAGAGGCTGAACGCCACCGGACTAGTAGTGTCAAATGGGACAGCACTCGGAATCTAAACCGAGCCGCCCCCAACCCCGCTGAGAGCTGAGGACCAGCTGGAAGGCGAGGGGGGTTATTTTCCACCAGATTATTTTACCCTTTTCACGCGACGCTTACACAGGCCTATATGAAGGGATTTCACTTGGAAATGTGTAATAAAAGAAATGGAGCAAGAAAATGCCCCCATCAACAGAAATGAATTTCAGCCTTATGTAGGGCATGGATATATGGTGACTTTCATTCCTAGGCATTTGAACTCAGCTTAATACACACACACAAATAAATTCCCTTCAGAATTTCTCATTTCCCTTTCTTTCTTTATTTGGAAGGGAAGAAATAAATAAGAAATAAATAAGAAATCGATTATTGCATAGACATTGTTTCCAGTGATATTAAGGCTTACAGAGGATTCGTGTAGAAAATACTATAAGACTGTATTTTTAGTTACCACTTTAAAGCATATTTCCCCATAGGTTGAATTTTACTGGATATATCCAGAGCATTAGCAGTTTCAGCCCAAGTTTTTAATTATTAAAGTTATTTGAAGCTGGAAACCTTCTCGATATTATTTATGACTCTTATCCTTCTGACATGACTATACAACTTCAGGATAATTTTTAAGATGATCCTCATTTTAATGGGAACATTAAGACTTCAGCCCAATGGAAATTTTTTTAGTTTTCATTTAACAGACTCTTGTGAGAATTTCTCCTCCTTCTACAAAGGGCTATTACTTGGCATCTACAGGGCAAGGGAGCCAAAGCTCAGATGAAACAACTGTTTTTTCTGTTAGAAAACAAACAGTTGACAATGTGCAATTCGAAGACTGAGAGTTCACAGAAGGGGATTCAAGTTTTGATCATACACAAGCGTGACAAATTATAATTGCTAACCCATCCAGTCAGACAAAGGCTGAGACTTTCTGAATGTTTCCATTCCTAAATCACAAAATTTTGAATATGGATTTATTCTGGCCTACAGGATTAAGCCAAATATTATGGGAGGGTGCAGGAAATACTGTGGGAAATGCAGTGCTTTACCACACCGTCCTACTTTGTTTATACGCATATATAAAGAAGCTGGAAATATGTTAGAAAACTAAGAAGCTAAAGCTGTTGAGCAAAACTTTATTTATACAACCACATTCTTCTATAACCAGAATCTTCTCTGCTTTTCCTCTCTCATGCTCAAAACAAAAAGATAGGAAGATCTTACTAGGCCTATAGAACTATCTATCTATATCTCTATCTATCTATATATAACCTACATGAACACTTACACTCACACACCTAGGCTTCAGAAAACTCTAAGAAAAAATTCTGAAAGGAAAACTTGAGTTTCTTTTGTCTTGCAAGCTGTTAAATAGTGCACACTTAATTTTCTATCATCTGCCTAAAATCTAATTGCTATTCATAAAGACATATACTTGCAGCAAGCAATCTTATTTTCAGAGCTGTTTACTAGCCACATTTGCCCTTCATATTGAAGTTTAGTCCCAAAGCACAAGAAACCAACCTCCCCATGAAAAGTAGCAGTGAAATCACAATCAATGTCTTGAAGAATTCTTTAGTTTGTCTGATATAGTATAGATATATAGGTATATATTGATATATATATTGATATATAGAGATATATAGATAGATACAGTATAAGCAGGGTTACCATGTGAAATTACTAAAACTCTTCACATTCTATAAGTAGTCATATAAAGCAATGAACATATATACAGTGCTTTATCATTTTACCAATTAAAACTCTGTAAACATCAATAAAAACTGAAAGGGAAGGTGATAAATGAGTTCACATCTTGGACAGGCAAGATGGGTTTCACTTTTTGTTTTACTCACTTTACTTGTTTTAAACTTCCCCCAACATCTTCCATGTCAACCCTACATGCTCATCTACAAGCACCTCCAAGCAGTTTCTTTCTCACCGTCGAGGCATGAGTCTCTCTGAAAACCAGTGTCCTTGATTTATTTGCTTCTTGACTCGAAGACAACACTGACTACATGATTTGTAATCCCAGGCATGTTATATGATTAAAATGTGTTGTTAATGTACAGTCAATTGCTACATGGTCAGTTCCTTCCCTGTAATAATTCCCTTTCCTCCCACATCCATAATCTTTCTATTTCTTTGCAGCCTCAACTCCTGAAGAACGTTGCAGAGCCATACCTCCTCCTTTACAGTTTATTAACCTACATTTTTGAGTACTATGGACAACCTAGTTTTAAAAAGCTGCTAACCAAAGTTAGCTCAAAAAACCAGTACTAAGGAAGCCTTTAGGCTCACTTTGGCACAGATCTAACCCTGATTGACGTATATGAGGCAGCAGAGATTTATGTCCAGAACCCATCACAGCCCATCGCCTGTATGCTATCAACTGACAGCCCTAGAACCAGAAGAGAGCATCAACATAGCGCCAGCCAATGCTACTCCTGTTGGCACAGGGCCACTCTTAACTGTTTTGCAAAGTAACCAACCAAGGCCACACTTGGACTGATTTGAGGGATATACAGCAATGCCACCGACACCTACAGAGTATTCCACAAGAACAAAATCTGTTCCTTCAGCTCATCATACTCAAATTCAAAAAAGATCTTGTGCCAGTGAGCTAATTCTATGGCACTGCATTAAAGTTTTATTATAGAGACTTAGGCCAGTCTCATTACTGTTTGAAAAGTTTGATTTTAGCACATTTTGACAAGAAGCCTTCCTAATTAGACTGATTGTCAATCATGGCTCCCTGCTGTTGGAAGGTTAATATAGCTGCCTTTTATCTTCAGTGTAAAAAGTCTGCTTTGTGGTTTTTTGGTTTTTGGTTTTTTTTCCAAATTAATTGGAAGATGTAATTATGGAAGTTACAGCATGGATCCAGTAATGGTATCTGTCTCAAGGACAGTTTGAGAATCAAGTTCATACTCTTTAGCAGCTTCTATTAAAAAAGGTCAATGTCATGGTTTGAGACCACCCAGCTGGCAACAAAGCACCACACAGCAGCTTCTCACTCCTACTCCCCTCCGGTGGGATGGGGAGGGGAAAATACAGCAAAAGGCTCAAGGGTGAAGATGAACGACAGGGAGGCCCACTCACCAATTATGGTCATGGGAAAATAAAATCAACTTAATTTAAAGAACAAAACCACCATCAATTTACCAATTGAATCAGAGTAGAACAGCAATAAAAACAACCAGATTTAAAATACACCTTTCTCCCACCCCTCTCTTCCTGGGCTCAGCTCTGTTCATGATTCTCAGCAGCACAGAGGGGCAGGGAACTAGGGTTGAGGTCAGTCTGTCCCATGTTGGTTCTGTCACTCCTTCCTTCCCCGGGGGAAAACTCCTCACAGTCCTCCCCCACTGCAACATGTCATCATTCCCACAAGACAGTCCTCCACAAAATTCTCCAGCTAGCACAAGTCTCTTCTGTGGGCCATAAACCCCCCAGTGAAGAATCGATCACTCCAGAGTAAGCTTCCCTCTGAGTCATAGCCTTCTTTGGGAACAGTCCCCTGCTCTGGTGTGGGGTCCTCCACAGGCTGCAGGGGGGATTCTGCCCCACTACTGGTGTCTAAGGGCTGCAAGGTCTTTAACCTGCCATCTCACCACGGGCTAAAGGGGAATGGCTGCTCCAGCGTGCCTCCCCCTGTCCTTCACTGACCTGCCTGTCCACATGATTGTCTGTCTCCTCTCCAAAACAAGAGAGCCACTCTTGCCCAATAGGTTTTTTTCCCCCTCTTAAATACGGTATCACAGAGATGCTGAGTGGCTCAGCTTTGGCCAGAAGCGAGTCCAACTTGGAGCTATGGGAGCTCCTCAAAGCTTCTTACATAAGCCACACCATTAGCCCTCTCCCCCGATACCAAAACCCCTCCAGACACAAACCCAGAACAATGCACTAATGCTTAAGGCAGGGATTCTAGTGTTCTCTGCTCCAAAGCTCTCTGCTTTAGTACCTACATAAAGCTTCCTCCGCTTCATTTTTTTCTGGCATTTATTAAGCTAAAACACAAGCCACATAGAAGATAAAAGAATCAGTCAAAAACTGGCATAAAAGAGCAACTTGGACAAAACGATAATTGGTTTTGAGCCCATCCATTGCAGATCTCAAACTGATTTTTTGATACAGCATGAAAAACAGGTGTTGTCACGTCCACGCTGCTTTAGCTTTAAAGCTGCAGTAGAGGAGTTTTACTTATTAAATTAGATTATTTACTTGTTTAACAGCAAAGGTTTTCTGTTCAAGTAGGGAGATTGATTTGACAGTTGTCACAATGTGATGCTATACCGAGTTTTGTAACAGAGTATGACACAGCAGGATGGTGGTTTGCCCAAGACAGCCATAGAAATGCCCAATTCCGTGACAAAGAGCAAGTCTCCCTTTTACCTTGCAAAGGTATTACATTTCTATAACACTTATGGAACTTCTACGCTTATTTTTTGAACTGTGGAACTGATGTTATAGTGCTGTAAGCACAGCCTGCTTCACCTAGCACTGCCAGCAGGAACAGCCTCAGAACACCTTCTTCCCATTTCTCACTCTCTTCACCCGCAGAATCTCATAGGGACCTCGCAGTTAAACAGAACAGGTTTCCCTCCCACCAAGTTCTGTCATAATTTCCATCAGTTTCCCAACTAAATTCATGGTATAAATGCAAAACCACTTGTGCTGGCCCACAAGCACAAGACAGTGGTATAGAAACAAGGAGCAAGACTGCTAGTAGGGCTGGTGGCTTAATAATTACAATTTGTGAAATAGCTGTTAGCAGAAATAAATGTTATATATCTTTACCAAAAGTGGCAGAAAAGAAGACAGCTTAGCATGGAAGATCAAGCCATACCAGAACAACTTACCGGGCAAAAATAGGTGTTTTCTGCTATGTGATTTGCAACAACGTTGTTCTCAGCAGACAGAGACATTATGAAAAGGAGTGCATCACGGGCCTGTTGGCCTACTGTTCCTTCTCGATGGATGAAGGGAATCAGCAGGGAAAAGATGAGGAAATTGGCAGCTCCTTGGTCCTCACTGGTGTGGAAAAACAGTTCTAAAATGGAGGGGTCTTTGGCTATTATAGAACAGAGCTGGTTCAAGAGGATGACCAACTCTGTTTCCACTGTTGGAGTGGATGTTCCTGAGCAGGAACTCAGCAACATCATTAAAGGCTTCAAGATGGGCTTGTGATGTAGCAAAGGCTGATGAGACTGGGTTACTAGCATTTCATACATTTTGAGTTGCTCAATTTTTGTCTCATCAGTGAACTCTCGCCGTAGGCTCCAAAGGAAAAGCTTTTCCATGATGTTTTCTGAGACCACAAACTCCAAAATAGGCCCCATTGAGGCATCCTTTGCTTGCTCCTCAATTAATAAGAAAAGCATGTGCTCCACATAGTTCTGAACAGTGCTGGCCTCATCAGGTGAAATTGCCCCATACTTTGCCTGAGTGTTTTTCAAAGGATCATGCTTCTCTAAGATTTTCAGAACCTAAAGAGAAACAAAGGCAGATCAGTTATTTGAATGCTTTTTTTTTTAATGCGCTTACCCTTGTATGGAAACAAAGCCTCAAAATTCTTAATGCAAAACGGACAAACTCTTTTTATGCTTTTAGGTTTTGCCTACCAAGCCTTCTAAAGTTTCACATTTGGCATGTACAAGGCCAAAATGTAATGCTTTTGTTCACTTTTTTTTTTTTACAAACACCTGAATTTGCCACTTGTCCCATTGCTGACTTGGGGTTCTCTGAAGCATGGATAAACCAGGTTCCCTTAGCCTTCAGAAACTGAGTTTCAGTAATGTTTGAATTAAGTTTCTTTGTCACAAAGGACTGAAATCAAAGGGCCTGCTCTTCAGCCAGTCTAACTGTGCTCAGGACTAAGTAAGAGTAGCAGAAGCCCAGAGACCTGTCTTTCCTTGCCACATCTTCTATGATACTAAATGGCCACTGATGCCCACATACTCTTGCAACACAATATAGATTTAGGACTGAGTAACAACTATGATCCCAGCACTTATACCTCTGAATTAAATTCTGTTCTGCAAGCTCATTCACTGTCTTCAGCTTTTTTGTGGAGGATAGTTGCCACAAAACTACAAAGGAACAGCAGCTCCCCTAACGTGACAGCATCACTACAGCAAAGTGAGGAAAGGTGACTCTTGGACAGTGGCTCCTCTGACTCTGGCAATATCTCAACCACCACCATTCATCCGGCTTGCTTCTCAGGACAGCCAAAAAACCAGCAAAAGCAGCAGCACAGAAATCGATTCTACATAAACTGTTATTCATATTAATGCAACAAATAAGACCTTATATTATGGTGCTCAGAGTAAAACATCTTTGCCTAAAAGCAATTATAATCCCGATTGCATGCAAACAATGTTTAGAATATGCTCAAGTACATAATCTACATCTCTCTATAATAAACAACACTGCATAGCGCTTTGCACCATGTGTCTACTATACTTTGCAAGCCTTACGGAGCACAAAGAAAAGGAAGCACAGAAATTTGCAACAGGGTACATGACACATGGAGCCACTACGAAAGCCAGCGAGAAAGAACTGGGCCTTTCCTAAAATATTGCCGTGTCCTACCACTTGAAATTCAGATGCAAAACTGGAGTTCAAAGTGTGATTAGTAATGCCTAACCATATTTTGAAAGGTCAATTAACTTTGCATTTTTAAAAAAAGAATACATTTCAGTGTCATCAGCTACATTCTGCATGGAAGACATTTGTCCCTGAGCAATTCAGGATTATCCCAAACAAAAGAATGAAGCAAATTCCTATTAATGCAGCCTACTTCAAATCAATAAAACTAATTACTGTTACCTGTGCCCAGTGTGTTCTAAAAACTATCATGCATGTTTCTGGGTCAACACCCTGCAGGCTCGGAGCCTGTCGATTTTTGCTGATACTGGTTCCAGAGGACATTATAAATTTTCCAAAGGTCAAGCCAACTCGGCCATGCTGGATTTACTTTCAAAATCCCATAGTTAGCTACAGATGTTCAGGCATCATGATGAGACTGATACTGTGTTTTGAGCCTTGGAATCCACAGAAATCTGTTAAAAACAGAACAAAAACAAAACATACATATACCTATGCGCATCAAATTACGGTGTACAACAAAAAAGAACATATTGAAAGAGTACACTAAGATGTTTTTCTTCTAATTCAGTTTAAAGATACATTTTTTTTAAAGCAGGTTATATGGGACCATCTTCTTAAACTTTTCCTCATGATAATAGCTTCTAGTGGTCAAATCTTGAGATCAGTGATGAATTATGGTGCTACTGAAATAAATATGCACAACAGAAGCTTGTGCCATAAACATTTACGCATATGTCACTACAGTTTTAGGTTTTCATTAGGACATTTTTGCCATCTGACCATGCCTCTCTTCTGAGTTGCTTAGTAACTAATATTGTATAGACTACACAGGTAAAAAACCAAATTAATAAAAAAATATTACAGGTTATTTCTCTATCTTTTTAAAAAAATATTTCCATGAATAGGTGTAATTATAAATACTGCAAGTTTTCTGCCAGAAAGCATATCATAAACAGTCAAAATGTCTGTAGAACACCAGATGCAAGTAGAAGGATGCATCTGTATCAATACCAAAGTAACCAAACCCGAACATCATAAAAGATAAAACTTTGATACATCCAAAGGCAAATAAATCAAGATGCCATATTAAAGAACTACAAGACCAAACACTGAAATGTTCTTTTCATCCGTTGTTTAATATCCAAGATATCTGAGTATCAAAGTAGTTGTGCACCTGCAGGGGAAAGTTAAAATGAAATAAAGGCAGATATCTTCCAGATATTTGAGAGGCTTAAGAGACCCTATTATTCTCTCAAGCACCAAAGTGCTAAGTCACACAGTCATCCTCTCCAACCCTTACACACACAACCCCCTCGAAAATCTTTACATTTTTATTGTATTTTTTTGCAGACCAACTACACTTTTAATTTAATTCAGTTTTGGGACCACAGACAAAAATATCAACACCCAAAAAGACCCACCGAAAAACCACAGAACACCCCACCCAAACCAACCTTCCACAAGACCAATGTACAAAGAGTTTAGCCAGACAACAAATGCACTACAAGTTCCTACAGCGTATGTAAATCATAGCAGATTTTTGGTTTTTATTAGAGAGGGCATTTTGAAGCACTTTCCTTCCCTCCAGTCTTTGCTAGGATTCCAGGGCCCCGGGACATTCATTGGCTTAGTGAAATACATAAAGAAATTCTGGTACCGTGATTTGCCACAGCCCATATAGCAGCTCTTTGCCAGTATAGTAGGTATCTCTCTGCATATGTCTTCGAAGATAAAAACCTTTTCTCTACAGTGGACATCACTGTTCCCCACGTGTGCTCTCTGCTTTTGTTCCTGTAACTGTTAGCACAGGAAAACATACAGCCCGTCGCAAAAGGAGCACCAACTTCTGCCAATTTCAAAATGTCCAAAAATATACAGGGTATAACTTTCAGATTTCTGAGGCAAGCAAACAGCAAAAGATGGCTGTGAATTCCCCTGTATCTATATACGTATATTCACATCTACAAGATTCAGCTGCATGATCAGTCTCCCTCCTCCATCCCAACCCTTGCTTCTTACAGCTCATGAGACACATTTCCTAAACGCTTTCATGGAATGCATTAACACATCTAGTTCATCCTTTTTTACAGATAAAACATTCCATATGTGGAAAAGCCAGCTCAAATCCTGGGTGGTTTATCTGTTTGGGTAGCACTTCTCCCAGAATGAATTTTAGTCTCCATACAAGATACAAGTTTAGATGCCTACTATCTGTATTTTTTAATTGCTATTGATATAAGGAGGTACAGCTATATGGTCAATGCATAGCTCCTGGTGACTTTGCAGCTCTGAGAGCTCAACATTTCTACCAAAAAACCACTCAGAAAACAAGGTGCATGCATGCTTATAGACCATCTAGAAGAAGCCTGCTCTAAGTAGTTTGCCTAATACCACACCTAATAATCCAAAGGAATATTCAACCAGCCTATTCTTCAGATCACCTGTCCACTTCCTGACAGTTCCCTCTTTGTCAGCCCTCTCCTTCAAACAGGAATCTTTCCCTTTCTGTAAAAGTTCAGCAGACTCCTCCGGGCAAAAGTGTCCTTCACTGCCCAGCTCTGATTCAGCCTTTGAGCAGATCTGTCCTGTGCATGAAGTGAAGTAAGCAGCTTTAGAAAAAAAATAATGTGATCGTGTAATTAAAGATGGTATCATAAGGTGAAGCAAAAGAACTTATTTAACAAAGCAGAGGCGAGCTCAGTTCTTGAATTTATGAGGCTTCAGTTTCTAACTTAGAGGTTATTTTAATGTAGACTTTGCGTGTTATTTAAAAATTTATATCAAAGAAATTGATATTAGACATCTACATATCAAATGACAAATTCCCTCAGCAGGACAGCAGTGTGATACCAAATTCATGTCAACTGGAAACTTCAGATAAGCTCTAGGATGTAGCATACACAGGCAAACCAAAACTATTTAACCTGTTACCCTCAATCTGGTCTAATTCTCTGTCCTCCACAGCCACTGCGATTTTCTTTTTTTTCTCATGCATCTTTCCTATTCCAGCCTCAGACTCTACTCCAGAAACTTCAACACAGTACTCATTCCCTGCCAATCAGGGAGATCCTCCTTTAACTAACTACTTCTATCTTGTAGCTCTCTAAACAATTTTTTTTGTTGTTTATTTTGTTTGGTTTTTTTTTTTTTTTTTTAGAGGTTCCATACCCATGCTTCAGTCATTGCAGATTCCTGAAATATTGCCCTACTTCTCTGCAGCTATGAGAAGACCTGAAGTGAACTGAAATGGTACATCTCTCACCACACACTTAAAATTCAGCAAGATGCCAAGAGTTACAGTGACAGAGCCACTGTTGCACTTGCACATCCAGTAGGAAGAGTCACTTTTCACAAAAGTGCTGCTTAGTTATTGACATTTAGGAAGGACATGGACCTGATGGAGTGGGTCCAGAGTTGGGCCACAAGGATGATCAGGGGGCTGAGGCACCTCTCCTACAAGGACAGGCTGAGGGAGCTGGGATTGTTCAGCCTG
>JAAGNO010003138.1:0-33909 GCA_033439905.1 Ceryle rudis | reverse complement strand
AATAAGGAGGAAGTTCTTTCCCATGAGAGTGGTGGAGCACTGGAACAGGGTGCCCAGGGAGGTGGTTGAGGCCCCATCCCTGGGGACATTCGAGGTGGGGCTTGAGAGAGCTCTGAGCAACCTGCTCTAGTTGAGGATGGCCCTGCTCTCAGCAGGGGGTTGGACTAGATGACCTCTGGAGGTCCCTTTCAGCCCAGACAGTTCTATGATTCTATGTTTCTATTTGTGTAAGTATTTATAATCATCACTATGATACTGAGTACTCAAATCCCACCTCTTTTAAGAGTTTACTGCCTAAGCAGATGACTGCTGCAGCCTGCACTTGTAGTTTCCCTGCACAAGGGTATCCTAAGTCTACCCACCATCTATAAAGAACAGATACAGCCGCTGTGAAAGAAAACCTCAAGACAAGCAGGTGTCCCTTCATCTCCTGTATAAAGTCCCCTAAGGTCCCTTTCATCCAAGATAGTTAAAAGCTTCTTGCTGTTTCCAAGTCTTGATTTGGGTGCACTCAAATTACAACACTAGGAGTTCTCAGATGCACATTGAACAACTGCCATCATTTTCATTCAAACTGGGTCTTTTTCGGTTAGATGGCACTAGATCAGGACAGCAAGGCCTTTCAGCATTGCTAACTCTAGAAATGTCTAAGATACCAAGCACAGAAAACTTTTAGGAAGGTTCCCTTGAGCTGATATTTCATGCATCCCACCTGGTTCATTGCCTATATCACTATATTTGTTATTACAGGCTCACACACTACTCCATTGCTTTATAAAGATCTTTGGAAGTACGTGGTTGACAAACTCTACACCAGCAAATTCATCCCCAGTATTTATGTGCTCTAAAACCTGCATCTAACAGCATAACTAACTGCACAACACAATCACAAGATTGAAGCCACTAACTTTCTTAATAACAAAGAACCATGAAAAAGTTTATTTGTCCTTGGTGATAAACAATAACATCTCAGGAAAATTCAGACAGTTCATTCTGAATGTTCACTCCTACTGCACAAAGTCATCATAATCAGACTGTAGGAAGCATCAGATGAAGAACAGAAATATCAAACTTCAATTATTAGCTGAAAACAACTTTCCTGCATCAAACATGAATTGACAAGGGCTACGTTCACTTGCATGTAGCCCAGCTATTGGATCAGAAATCTAAGAGTAGTGAGAGAAAACAGACATTTTCCCCACAGTGGCCAATACTATGGCTTTTTAACCATCTCTAATTTAAAAGTAACAAGACATCAACAAGCAGACTGCAATGTGCAGTAATATCTCTAAGATCAAATCAATTCCCATAAGGAAGCAAATATTTCCAGTTTGGAAAGCATCTTGGGATGCTGGGATTTCTTTAGTAATACAAACCACTAATAGATTGTGTAGGCTTCAAATACTTCAAACTCTGTAATAGTGTTTCAAGGAACATACAAAGCTTTTGACAACTTAAATGGTCGCATGCTAAAAACAGCATATTTAAAAATGGAAAATAACTGAGTTGAAGAGATACTATCTTTTAAGATACATATCAATCTAAAATCAGCATACTCCAGTTATAACAGTAGTAGGAAGAATATATTAATTTTATTTGTGGTAAGAGGATTTTATTAGATTAGTAGGTTTTCTTGATTATTTTGCAAGACCAAATGTGCCACAGTAACTGCAACATCCAATTATTCCCTGCAAAGGAAAAGCAACTCCAATTAGCCAAGTCAAATAACCTGACCATACTGAGTGCAAAGGTGAGAAAATAAATTAATTTATAAAACACCAATTCACGGAGGAAGGGAGAGAAGTGAACTTGGAGCCACTAAGAACAAAAGTAACTATTTATTTTAATCGATTCACGGTTACAATTTTACAACAATTTAAGCTTTCCTCTCTGCTAATTCCCGATCAAGGTATTATTTCACCATTTGATAGTCCTGACAAGTTGAAATAAACATTTCCTGCAGTCCATCATACAGTCTACTTCCAAAAACCACTGCTCAGTTTATTACTTTGACCCTGCCACACAACAGAAGCTTCTTAGCAGCTCAACCGTATCTTATCTATCAGTCATTTAACCCTATTACACGGCCAAGTTCACTTACATATGCCTTCTAGAGCTATTTCAATTGCCTCTACTGACAACACTACTGCCTCTTAATCCCTCCCCTCCTACACAAAGTGCCTGCCCCTACCAAGGGCTTGTGTATTTAACAATCCCCATCTGGAACAAGAAGCACCAGCATACACATCACACACGAGGAACTGAGATTCAAAGAGGCAAGTCACTATCTCCCCTAAGATCTTCCTACATTCTCTGTGTAACTGGACAACTGCTTTTGAAATTAGGCAACTAATATGCACCTACAGAAACTGGGTTGGTTTCATATTAAATACCGCTCAATGTGGCCTTGGTTAGTTGGTTTGGGGTTTTTTTTATGCAAACCTGGACAACTGGTGCATATCCAAACATACTAACAAGCACTCATCTCATCCTAACCAGCAGCAGAGAAAGTTCTAGTCACACACACGGGTCTGTAACCATGTCTGAGCAGTCTCTGCTAAGTAAAGAGGATGGGAGGAAGAGAGCAGAAAACTGCAGCACAATTTCCAGATTAAAAAATAAATAAAGACAGCTGCTCTGGGCAGCTTTAGATTAATGATGAGATTGAGACCCAGTCATTGGACTCGTGGCAGATCTTTGTTTTCGGTTTTTCTTCTGAAGTCTGTAAATCATCAACTCTTTTTACACAGCTGATTGCAGGCCTGAAGTCCCCAGTCAACAGAAGTACTTACTCTACTGTAGAGTACACTGAAAGAACAGCCTAGCAGAGAATCCCTTATGAAGTCTGCTCCCACTGGCATGGTTCTTTTCAAAGTTTCACTTTTGAATTAAAAAAAAATAGCACAGAAGTTTGCAGGACTGGGGCTTTCCAGGCAATGCACAACATACAGACAAAAGATATGCTGCCTAATACCATAAAGTAGACACAGAATATGCTGCAAGGCTCTGTAATTTCATTTTCAAGGTTGTCCTCTGTTGAAATGCTAAGGTGCTGTATTCTCCAGCAGTTCTCAAACAAAAGCATACCTCTTCTATCAGGTACTGTACGCTTTTGCTCTGCTGGCCAAAGCTTTCCACCCTGTCAGTCCAGGTACACGAGGGACAATGGAGAGAGATGGATAAGAAGCCTCAATGGCAGCGAAAGAAACAGCACATATCAAAACATTTTCATGGATCAGTGTAGCATAAAGGGGCTTGAAATTAGACAACTTCAAAGAAGCAGAGGGAAATTATATGGTCTTATGCGTAGCTATACAACCACGTCTCTGCAGTCTCTGATAAGTGGATGAGGGAGGATAGGAGAAAAACGAGTGGCAAATTTTAGCATGCCTCGAGTTAGTTCCAGCTTAAAAGCGACCTTGTTCAGGGTTTGTTTATTTTTGATTGAAAAGAAAGCCTTCTGCATAAATTTGTCAGCTTTTCTTTAGGGACTGTGATCAGGGAGAGGGTTTAAATGTTATTAACAAGAGTGTTTGAAAGGAAGACATAAATCCTTTCAAAGGAAAGGATTCATCCCATTTGTGGTGTGGTAAGTTTTGCTACAAAAGCAAAGCCTATGAAGAACAGTCATTTCCCCACCTTTAACGATCCTATACATCAGCCACGAGAATGCAGAAGCATTACAGCTTGCTCACTGGACAGCAGTAGGTCTGCGGTAGGCAACTGAGAAAATGCCAGTGGCTAAAAGCCACTGCATCAGAAGATGATCTTTTCGGTTAAGCACTACCGACCTTCGGAAGCTCTACTAGCAAGAAAGCTGCAGCAGATTACTAGCCGGAACAGTTTAAAGTATATGAACAATTATTCTCCTTCCTCATGTGTTCATTCATGTTCCAATGCTTCAGTCCACCAGTTGTCCTGTCCGTTGTCTACCTCAAGCAAACACTTCACATTAGTCAGCTTTTTTCAATCTCCCTCTTCTACCCAGTATCTGCAAAGACACTATGATTTCCATGTGTGGGTGGGAGAAGGTAAGTTTTACATTGATAAAGCTATCTGCTTCAAATCCTAACAGGGAACAAGTCACCACAAATTGTAAAGCAATGTACTTAATCAAAGTATCAATCTGTTCTCATCAAGCACAATTTAATCCAACCTGCTAACATGAAAGTAAGAACATCTTGTGACTTCTCCCCACAGAGACTGCCTAACAAGATCTATCTCACGAGAGAAACTACACGCAGTATGTTTTATAATGAGACAAAAATCTTACTGTCCCATCTACAGTCAGCCTGCTGCAGTTAAAAACCACAGTTCATCTTTTCTCAAACCTCCAGGGAGCGACGTTACTCATGTGTTTATTGCAGATTCACATTAGCTCCCACAAGTAACTGGGTACCACTAACCTCTTTACATGATCTGTGTAATCCTGTAGTAGTGTACGTTAGAGGATCCAGGTTATGACATGAAATAAATACATGGTTCACTGAACATGGGAATGGGCAATTCCCCCTCCCCGAAAGTACAGCAACAGGCAAGAGGCCCCACCCAGCAGCCTCAGTTCAGAAGTGCTGCAGTGGCATACTGGTGAACACCTCAAGAGTGAGCAATGGAATCAACTCACACTGGAAGCCTCTGCACTGAGACCCTGGCTAAGCTGAATCTTCTGCTGCACAGGTCAGCTGAAAATGAAAGAACAGCAAGGCCAGTTAGATAGTATTGTCCAAAATACACCGATGGGTTAGGCTAAAATGGTACACAGTGGGTCTAGGAGGGTATACAGCTAATGAGCAACTCAAAAGTACATATTACCAAAGCTAGAAACCAGCAATGACTGCTCAAGAAATCGGTAATTGAACAAAGCAGAACACTTGACAGAGACCTTGACCTCCTCGAGGAGGGCTCTATTTACCTGATACACCCCAGTGCATGTTCATCTAACCACGTGCATTTGCACCTCGGCAATTTCACTGGAAATCAAGAGCATACAATCACTGAAGTTACTCTGACAGGGCTAAGTCCCAGGAGGAATGAACTACACATTCATATCCTTAGGTCATAAATCTGAAGCTAGGGAGGGAAAACATAAGGTTGCAATTCTAGCAGTATGACTTGTTCCTTTTAGAGAGAGACATGGAATGTAATAAGCCTGTTTCTCTGTTATATTTGATCTCCTCACATGTGGCCTACTACAGTAAGGCAACACTTCAGTAATGATTGGGGTTCAAAAAACAGATGAAGTTGGTTAAAGATGTAACAATAAAATAGAAGCTAGGGTTCTTAAAATCCAAGATATTTATCTCTCCGTTTTCGAAGCACGCAGGCCCACAGCACAACTGAGGTATCTTGTCTGCCACTGGAGAAAACTTGTGCAAAAGGTATATATTAAAACCTTAACGGGAACGGGCATAACTAAATGGGGAAAAAACAAAAGTATTTAAAAATAGAAGCTCAGAAAAGTTCATTACTACCTACATACTGAAAAAGGAAGATGTCAAACTAAAATTCCCAAGTTTTAACTTTGCAGGTTCATTCCCAAGTGACCACCAAAATTGCTGACCCAAGAAAAGCATGTTTCCACAGAAAAGCAAGTCATGAAAGTGTCAGAGGCCCATAGCCCAAAGCATTTGGTGTTATACTGTGAGAGACAAGCATTAGGAGCAAAACAAAATTCAGTTTAAAACTTCATACTGTGAATGCTTTTGTACCCAGTTTCAAAGAGAAAGAGAACAACCCCAAAGGGCACAGCACACATCACTGAATGAAAGCTACCTTCCACTGCTTGATTTATAGGTGAATTGCAGATATCAGCTGCTATGTCTGTGCTAGCAATTTGGTTTTGTCATAATTTAGGTGAATTATTGGGGGGTGGGGGGGAAATGAAAAACAAACCAAAAAAATCGTTATTGCCAACCTCCCTATCTCTACTGAGAATTTGTACAGGCTTTATTTGAAAATTCATCACTATCCAGGAGTGGGAGGGAGCAACATATCAGGAAGCAGACATTAACCAAAACTAACTGCATGTTCTGGTTATGCTAGTGGGAAAAAGAACTCGAAATGATCTCATGCGAACTGCAACAGCGATTTTGATTTCCAAGATAATCCTCACATTGTGTGACATACAAACTTGACCCCAACACACTCATAATTTAGGAAAACCACATGCTTCTTGAAGCTGTGACGCTGAAATGAATGAAATTTCATTTTTAAAGTTGATTGGGTTTTGTTTTTCTGAGGAAGGTAAGAGTGTCTATAGCTAAAAGTATAAAATAAATTAATAGGAAATTATGAAGTTGCCTACCTAGGAAACCTCCCTGACAGGAAGATGAATGAGACCAGCAAAGCTGTAGAAAACTCTATACTCTGAAGATTTAAAACTATTTTTGGAACACTAGCATACAGAATAGGAAATACTACTTTTCCCAAGAGAGAGGTGCTCTAGCAAAAAGTTATCAGTATATATCAGTATACTGTAATTATCATATGTATATTACAGAAAACAAGATTAAGCTGTATATTTTATGGCTACAGCAGTAATATATAAGACAATTTTTCAAGTGATTTGTATAACATGTCAAACTGCTCATTGTAAGAAGCATAAGAAGCCCTAGAATAACGTTCTCAAGCCTACAAAGTGACACTAAAGAATATGTGTATGCTTTCAGCACTAAGCCACAATAAAATGCAAATACACGTATATTGTGAAAATTCCATGTTTCATGATAAAGAAGCCATAAACATTGGAGGGGTTTTGTTTCCAAACACTCAGATGATTCTGCATGTCTAAATATAGCTCAAGCACAAGAGTAAGTAGTAAAACACCATTAAGATTTTCCTGATTACATAATCAATAAACCAACCAACAAGCTTCCCCGGGGGGTTGTCACCAAGTTTTCACTGAGAAAAGGACTTCCACTTTGCAGATGGAATTCCTCTCTCTCATCCACATGCACGAGTTACTTGTCTTTGTCTCTTTCAAATAAAAAGCAGCAGAAAAGGACAGGTTATGCCATAAAATCAAAACTGTCAGGTATAGAATGGATATTGTGTATTTATTAACATAATACTTACTCTGCGGGCATATTTATTTATCCTCCCAGAGCTTCATTCACAATACAAAGTTATTTTTTTTCCTGGGGAAAAAAATATGGGCTTATAAAACTGCATCTAAATTTAGGTAGGCATTTATCACACAATAAAACCCTCTCATACTTCTCAATATGTTCATTAGAGTTATATGGACTATAATAATTGACTAGATAACTTGAATCTGTCATTTATCTTTCTGTGTATGGTTAACTGAAATGATTCATTCTACGAAAATTACCACACCAAGATACTTATCCATCAAGTCAGCATTACTTCCTACACTCTGAAGTGATAACCTATTAGTGACATGATGAACTAATGAAGAAAGAGAATCAGCAAAATCATTACAGAGCTTCAGAACAACTGTTTCATTGCACTGTAGGATGGCAGAAGCCCATCACAAATTACTCCTCAAACTCAGTAAGCTTAATGAGCTACTAAAAACTGAAAGGTCATTTTCGTATCTTGCCCTGTATTGCCTGACATAAGGCAGGGGTTGTGATAAAATGTTATATTTTGCGGATTGGCACTTTTGAACGTAAATGTACTTCTGTGGTCTTTTTTTTTTTCTCCTTTAAAAAAAATAAAGCGAAGAAGAGAAAGAAGAGAACACTGTGAGAACCAATGTTGTTTGCATCAGACACTTGCAATTTAGCTTGGAGAAAGCTTCAGAAGCTAGTGAACTCCCTTTGCCCTAAATTATGTTCCAGGCTTGGCAAAGAGAAAAGCACATGCAAAATCATTTTTCATTCCATTTTTATGACTATCAATTACAAAATTTGGGGAAAAACACTGAATAAACATTACTGATGAAGACAAGACCCACCAGTCACTACAGGACACTGTTCACTGGAGAACAAGGATAAAAACAAAACAAAACAAAACCAAAACCACAATAATAAAAAAAAAAAAAAAAGGCAAAACAAGCAATCCTTACAGTCCTATCCCATCCCTCCAGATCTCCATTCCCATAAGACACAAAACCCCAGGTATCTGGTCTCATGGGAAGCTGCAGAGAAACGCTGCTTTCCCTCTCCCTTTCTATTCCAACTCAGAGAAGGCAAGCAGAATTTGAAGATTTATTTTATATTAATTCCCATTGCAATGTCAAGAACCTCTATAAAATAACACTTCCCCCATCTGTCAACATCGGTCCATGAAAGCCCAACCTCTCCTCCAGCAGTGACATCCTTAGTTTTAAATATTAGCACAGATTTGGAAGTTGAGCGGACTTTGACAGATAGAGCTTTCTATAAGTATGTTGAATTTTTTGCTATTAATAGTAGCAAACAGCAAAATCCAAAGTGTATCGCTGGCATTTTTATGACGTGTAGGGCATAAAAAGCCAAATCAAAGAAGAATCCATGTTATTTTTATTTACATGTCTATTTAGTTACATTGCATTTTATATAGGTGGTAGATGTTTTTCCCCTCTAAGCTTTTCCAGCTTTCTTAGGAATAAAATGATTCATGTCATGTAAACAGTGTTAAGTTGTCCTTTATGCAGAGTAGAAATTACAGCATCTTCCACTCTTGTGACTACCTTTGCCCGGATAATAAGACATGTGAATACACTGACAAAAGAAGAAACATAAGTAGACTGTACAACACTTGTGATACACGTTACCAGGATGTAAACCAAGAAACTGCTAAATAATCAAGGAAATAATAAAAAATAAAATTTAAAGATAAAATAAATCCAGGTAATCTGACACTTTCATAATAAATATGTATAAATTTTTTTTCAGTCTTGCCTTTGAACCTTTGGGTAAACATGAATAGAAGCTCAGGTGTCTTTCTAGTCTAGGGTGGAATGAAAGCAAACTAGCAACTCTCACACACCCTGGAAGGTAGAAGAAGGTAAATAATAGCCCTTTCCAAATTGCAAATGAAGACTATACATCTTATAAAGGGAGCGCTCTAAATAACACAGAACCTCACAAATGTTTCGGGAGAACAATATCTACTAAAAAGTGGGATAACTATCAGAAGCTAGTAAAAATAAAATTTAATCACTATTTTAATTTTTTAACACTTGGAATGATCAGTACTGAAAGCCTAGTAAAGAAGGTAGTTGGACATCAGGCCTAGTAGGGCTTCTCAGTACAGATAACTGAAAGTCAAACCAAAACCTCTCCCATTTAGTTTTGTAACACCCAAGGAGTCTTCCACAGCCGTGGGAAAGCACAAGTTCCACCCATCAACAGATTGTTCTTAGTCCTGCTGGCACACCTCCTGAAGTGGGGAGTGTCTGTGTATGTCTTTGGGAACCATGCTGCTACTCACTTCTACTACTGTCCTTCCATCCGAGCCTGTGGGAGCTGCAGAAGCTACAGTCCACCAACACTTTTGTTTTTTAAAGTAGTTGGGGTGTGCTTTTAATTTCCATGCCTGCAATCCAGTACCTCTCCTCTCCCAATTCCCCTAACCTCAAATTTTTCAATTCACCTTTACGATCTTCTTGAAAACTGGCAATCATTTATCAGTTATCCCTCTGCTGAAACAAAACTTACACTCTTTCTATTGTCGTCACATACATTTCATTCTCTGTACTGTTTTACCTTCAAGTCCACTTCTCCCCACAGACACTTTTTTACTTGCATCGAAATTCAAGCCATGGGCACTCCAACAACAAAATACTTAAACACTGTTTCAGAATACATCATCTGTCTGACAGTCAATGTTCAGAGATCCCTGCTGTTCTCGAGCGTGCTTGTAGTCTGAAGGACATTAACCTCTGTGCTGAGTCTCGCAGAATGTCTCCGGGGGCCCTTCATTGACTTTATGGGAGAATTTGCATACAATCAAGTGTCTGCACTAAAAAACTAGCTGAAAATAAGTGGCATTGTTAGTAAGTCAGCACTAAACCAAACACAGGACTAATTACAGATTAATGAAGGATAGTAGAAAAACCTCTCTTTGGGTGTGCCAGTACCAAAAGTGCATCCACCTACGATTACTCATACCACAACAATGAACCTAATTGGATCAGTCCCCAGAGCTGCCAACACTTGAAAATTCAAACCCACTAGATTCAACACATACAGACAGTGTTGTGGCAACGCCTCTTCAACCTCCAACACAGTAAGACTGGGAGCCAAGATCTGTGGTTTTCTCTGAGTTTTCCCTGTGACAGTTTATCAATCTGCCAACTCCACCATCAATAAGATCAATACAAAAACTAAAACACGGTACTGTGATGGATGGCTACAGGCACAGAAAACCTACCACCAGGAGCACTCAATGGGCTCTGTGGACCCTCGAGGGCTGTACCTCCTGCTATTAAAATACAGTGCTACAGCAGCTGTCCTACCTCACATCCTTCAAAGTACTACAGAGGGTTTTACGTATCAATTTAACATGGGATGGTAAGAAAAGAAATTCACCTTGCACCTCTAGCAACCCTTTAAACAACAGATTCTCTCATGATAGACCATTTCAGAGGTATCTGAAGTACTATGTTACCATTGCTCTGCAAAGAGGTGCAATCATTAAAGAACTCAGGCTGAGAAGATTAGTGGAAGTTTTTCAAAATAAAGACCACATGGAAGCAAACCCGAACCAAACCAGCTTACAAGTGGTGTGATTTAGTTTTGTTGCCTCAGACACCAGAACTAGCCATATTCACTCACAATCACTGAGTCTTAAAATCATCTACCAGGAAACCTTCAAGGCTTGAAAGTTTCTAGATGGATTGAGTAAATTTCTTTGGACTAAGACAAGATTGCATGAGCAATTTACTGGGCAATAGTACTAACTGGACTTGCCAGAATAATTCCCTCAGATCTGTTAAATTCCCACTTACTTGCTCTGAATAGGATGCTGGGGACGCAATCATCATCACAAGCCACAGTAGTAACAGCCTATATGCAAGAGTTCAAGCCAGGAGACTTAACATCCTCCTTCAATTCTCTCTCCCTTTATGTGAGCCTAAGGCAAATCACTCAGCTCAGTTTCTCCTGTAAGATGAGAGTAACTGACTTTTGGAGAGCTCGGATTATTATTAAAACAGCAAGTCATCATTATTCAGTTGACAGTCTGGCTGCTCTAACTGCCAAGAGAACTGTCAGAGTCCCTACACACCACACTCAGACAACACACTTAGACTTATGGCCCCCATCAGAAACTCCTACTCGGCAAAACATTTCTAAACCCAGGGCCTAGGATTAATGAATTCTCATCTTACCTTCATTGCTACATCTTGGCACCGTGCAGAAAAGATAAGACCCAATCAAGGCACTCTAACTGAATTAGGAAAAAAAAAAAAAACCAAAACAAAAACTACCACCAAACGAAAAAACAAACCCAAACCCACCACGCTAAGTGTTTCAGAACACCACTGGGAGGATTTCATCTGACGTATGGCTATTATTAGAGTGCTATTTTGCTTCGCAGATCAGAGGATATAATCAGCAGATGATGCAGCCATGATTTGCGAAGCACAGCCTTATTAAAGACTAATGAGATAAACGAGTTAAAATTTATATTTTGCTCCACTGATAAGGTTCATTGGCACACTTAACTCCAACACCATGGTTTGAATATTAAACCCACTTATTAATGTCTAGTAAAGCTAATTATGATGCTGAGTGGCATTAAACTGTAATAACCAAGCAGCATGTTAGAATCACATCCTTTAGCATTAGTGTAGCTCTGAAGTTAAGTGTTCTGCACCTGGAAACAAACACCTGTCAAGCTCATGCTGTAAGAAAGCACCGGCCTTCTGTGCCTTTTTCCTGACCCTTCCGAAAGCTCAAAGCCGTGTTCCAATAATGCAACAGGCAGGCAAACATTGCTTGTTACTGTGATTTCAACAGTGACTGTCCGTCTTATTGCAGTAACAGTAAGGATTAAGTGACAACTATTTTTTTATCTGCAATATATTACATTACACTTGGCATATACTCTCTAATCCCCAACAAAAAAAAGACACTGAGGTACTGACAAAACTAACAACAAAAGCCTGGAGACTCTATTTGTTTGGTTTTACTCACCTTTTTCACCACCCTCTGTCAAAACAACACATATTACTAGAAAAAATCCACCATTTACCAAAAGGGATGACGAAAATCCAATTTAGGCCTTATACTATCCTATATATTTTTATGCCACATCTATTTAATGTGAGCATTTAAGTGGATGACGACAACCATTTTTGAGGATAACATAAAAGGACAAGGGCGGTAACATTCTTTCCATTTTAATCTGCACAATGTACCTGTTCTGTGATGGCAATGAAAAGGTGGCAAGACAGGGATAATTAAGTGCCAGCTATCCATGGATCAACAGTAACCAGAGTCAAGACTCACATGTGCTAGTCCAAGAAGAATTTCTAGTAAGCACAAGCTTAAAATACATGAGAGCTCCTCTGGGAGCTCCCCATCCCAACACAGGAGCAGCACCAGCTGTCCTTACATGAGGAGAGCCATGGAAGTTGTGAGTCCCACAGGAGCTCCTCTCTCTACACAGGTTCTTCCCCTGCAGGAGAAAGTGCTCTGCAGTCTTTTTCCTTCAATACATTGTAGAAGATGTGGCTTTTTCCAAGCCATTTTATGGGTATGCTTTGTTTACTAAAAGAATAACCAGAGAAGCTGCTCCAATTACTCTTTCAACTATGCCAATACTTGGTAGGTATCCTGAATCTAAATGCTTCAATACTTCCCTGCAACTATAAGCAACAGATGCATATTATATTTACAAGAGCGAGAGCCAGCAGCACAGTATTCCCAAAGGCAGCCTTGTCAGGAAAAGATATAAGTGGTAAATAATTAATTTTCCTAGGTTACCTTGAATTCCAGACTAGCATTTGTGAGCAACAGTGCCGTGGAAAGGCAACTCTAGTTTGTATTCCCATCCAGTCAGAAGCTTTACCTTACATGCAAGCACTGACAGAAAAAAATAATGATCGCTTATGCAAATCCAGCAAAGACTCTTCTGTGAAACACAAAGAACTCTGAAGTCTGTGCTTGGCTACTAATGTATTTTTATTATTATTATTCCATTTTTTGATAGCTAATGGGCCAAACACACGCAGAACACCCCAGTATCATCTACCCTACAAATAATTAAAGATGTCATTCAATGCTTCCTATGGGTTTTTTTTCCTCCTGCATCACAGATATTTGGCAGGAAGGTTGGGGACAATTCTGAACACATCTGGGAAGCATACCCAGCCAACTCTTCTTTTCCACATAGATCTTAAGTTTAGCAGTTTAACAAGCAAAGTTTAAAACCATACATAAAATGTTACGAATACTACTGGTGCACATTCAATGCTTGTGGCTTGAAGCGACTGAAATTTTATATAGACTATCAACTGATAAATTGTGATGCCACATCATGCTTAGAAAAGGTGAATGGTCTAATTCTTTTACAACTTCTGGTTTTTGCCTCAATAGAACTGGCAGATCATAACAGACAAAGAATAGTTCGTACAATCAGGAACAGGCTGGCCTTTGAGACCAGACTTTGCAGGAGATAGTTCCTTTTCCCTGGAAATAGTCCAAAAAAAGGGACTAGAAAACCATCTACATGAACATTTAAGAAACAAGCTTCATTAACATATTGCTTACACATTAATTTTCTGACAAATGAAAGTTTTCTTAATTCTATACCTGGTGGTACCCATAAAAGGGATGGGAGAGACTCTAATGCTTAGCTTAATTTTCAAGCCATGGAGCTACATCTAATACCCCGGGAATTTCTTCCAAGTCTGACTTTATTTCTTGCGCCTCTACAGTTGCCTTGCTTCTGACCGACAGCAAAGTTGGTGGACCTCAAGATCCTATCTCCTTTAATGGTACTCGGCTGAATTTTTGGAGGATCAGAATACAGTTATATATTTCTTTATGATAGTTTCATTACACCCATGATAAAGAATTGTTCTGCTCTGTTCATTACAATCAACAGATTATGTAGCTCAGTCAGAAAAAAAGACCGAATCACAGAAAAAGAAAGTAATCTTTAAACTATTAATATTTCCAGAACAACTTTTCTTTCAGAAATGCAGAATCCAACCTCCTAAACACAGCTAATAATGTCAGAAGCCTTGAGATTCATATGGTCAGAATGACTAATATTTACATTAAGCAAATGTATTGCCATAGTAACATAGACACCACAGAGCTATCTACCTGTCACAGCTCACTAAATTATTTAACATGCCAATACTACAGTGACACCGTGTAAATGATCACATTCATTAAGAGCAGACTATGTGATGGAAAACTGAACGTTAGACAGCTATATTTGCTGCCATGAAAAAAACCAACAACATTAGTACTGAAAAGGAAAAAAAAAAAAAAAAAAAAGGCAGAGAAGCATAGAAAAAAGCTACAGCCTCTAGCTGAACAACACACCTTGCAAAGTTTCAGTTAAAAAACATGTCCACATTCCCATCCCTGTACAGACTATAATCCCAGGACATGGGACATACGACAGGACATAAAGCCGACCCACTGTAGCCAGAATAAACCAAGGTTTTGGTTACACCCCACATTACATTTTTGGAATAGTCATTCAATTAATTTAACATGCATCTTACATTCTCAAAATAGTACTCTACATTGTGGGCTTATAAGAGCTGGTGCACACGAAATATTCAGAAGTAACTATGACACGTGCTCAGAAATCTGTAGATCTTCAACAGTCAACATATTTATAGCTAGGAGAGAGGTGCAATATTCTGGGTGACAGTCTGCCATGTCTTCCAAGTGGTAGATGATAGCAAGGATCTAGAGCAGTTTGTTTAAGTCGCTATCCTCAACCCAGGTTAAAGCAGTTTGCAAACATCAAACATTTCCCGAACGATGGATGTTTTCCTGTCATCATGTGCAATGTCAGAATCAGTGACAGGTCAAGAAAACAAAGGAAAAACTCAGGTGACCAGATAGATTTCTTCCTAATTTTTGGCAGCTGCAGCCCCTTCTATTTCTGGACACAAATCATGCTTTTTTACATGTCTTTTTGAACTCAAAACAACCCAGAGAAAACCTAAGAGTCACAGCACAAAGATCCAGGCACAAAACCAACCCAGCCCAGCTCTAACCAGCTTCTGCTCCCTCTGATCTTTTTAATTCTTCATAGGCTCAATTTGCAGAATACCAGTGCAACAGAAAGCTTTAAATAACCTCTTCTACTACATTTTTATGGAAAATCAGTCTGGCAGACACCCTTCTCCACCCTCATGCTTGTATCATTACTGACTGACATGGAAATGCCAGAAAGTCTTACTTGCAGACATTTTTATAGTACTAGCAATAATAAAATCCAACCTCAAAACAATAGATAACTGTAGCAGTGCCTCATGTAGAACTTGATCCTAAGGAACAAGCTTTTTAAAATATGTAAGTGTTTGGGCCATGCTGTTCTCCAGAGAGAATACTGCTTAAATAACAAGAGTCCGCTTTTCTTAAGCAAGTTATTTTAAGAAAGAATTATTCAAGAAGTGACTTGATCCTCCATAAAAGAATGTCAAGGAAGTATGAATCCTCTCTCCTACTAGAATCTGCTACAGGAACCACCTCTAAAAATATCCATTTTTTTTCAGTAGACATTATAGACAATTCATGCAGCTTAGCAACTTCTTGTACCCAAGAAGTAGACAAAACCATACCCAGTGGCGTATCACACTGGACCAATATGTGCTTACAATTTTCCTGACAATTCTCACAGCTGAGAACTTAAGATCTGGCATATTGAATTAACTAAAGCAACTTCCAAGGCTAACTAGAACATCACTATTACATTTCCTAGTAATTTTATACAAGTTTCTTGCTTTCTTAGATTTATTGCAGGAGATTAATTTGCAAGATTGCCATAATCAGACAATGGGTATTACTGTGTTGGATAATTTGAAGAGAAATAAAAAAAAAAAGTAGAAAAAATAAAAAATAAATGCATGAGAGCACAGGTATGGTGAAGAACCCCAAAAAGTTGACTTGCTTACAGAAGTCAAGCCATCTTCCAAACATACTTGGGAAGGAACCTCTTTCACTGATTCTCCTCTCAGTATCCTACTTGAGATCATGAGTTTAACAGAATGCCTGCTGGTTCAAGAGAAATATTTTAGCCTGTGAAAGATGAATACTGTCGATAAGACTGTCAAAATATAAATTGATCAGTTGAGAATCAACTGACTAGTCAACTAATTAGCAACAAGGAATAGAATTATGCAAAGCCACCAAATTCCAGGCAGAGGTATTAATTACATTTATATGTTACAAATCACCTTGCTAATAAAGTGCAAGCTGGAGATAGGAAGTCACCTTCGAGTATTCAGCACCTTAAAGCCCATTTGTGGTGGAGCTCATGGAGATATCTGCTTGGTTCATTGGAATAATTCAAAATGTGCACTAACACTTGAAATGTTTCTATGACAATTGAGCACCCAGATAAAGTAGCTGAGATAAGCCTTTGACAATTATAGATAAGAAATACTAAGCAATTAAGAAAGGCATCCAAACACTAACCTTAAATTCCTTTTAGGTTTAATTTTCTCCTGCAATTTCCATTTATAAGGGAAAGCACCAGAAAAATCAGTCCTGCTACATAAACCACAATTAATTCTAAACAAACCCTGTATTTGGTTTTCAAGTTAACAGTGAGCAGATGAATACAAAAAAGTAACAACAGTCTACAGGAACACTGGCTTAATTTTATTAGATTTAGCTCAGAACCACTGCTACTGAATCCAACCTGTCTCCTGAAGAACAATTCAAGTAACAGCAACACAAACCACTTTGCTCCAACAGAAGTGCTTTACCCATCAGATGTAGTACCATTCCCAAACCAAGTCCGTGGTTTTGCATGGTATATTCCCCCCTCCCCCGCGCCAAAATTTAGTATTAAGCAGGCTTTACATGAGATCAACTTACATACAACAGAACGAGAACTAATAATGACCACAGATGAAGCTGAGCTGTGTTTGGGCAAAAGGGTGGCCTCTGTGCTGAGCCTCCCAGTGCTTCCCGTTCCAGGAACACATGTCCAAGCTGGTTCTGTACAGCAACCATTTATTAATTTTGGCTCCGTGTCAGGCAAAACTGGTTGCACCGTTACCAGAGGTGTACTACACTGACTTCTGAAACAGTAAAGCCAGATTTTCTGTAGTGCTGTGCTGTGCCATGCCAACTCCAACACACTTAAACTGGTTTTGGATCTACTGCATGGTTAGTCCAGTCTAAATAACCTGACAACATAACTGCGAGTTGACATTACACATGTATGATCAATATAGATTACAAAAATTTTACACAGTATACATTATGAAATTATATAACCAGATTTCTTTCAGGCCTTTCCAGTGACCAAATATAGCTGCTGCTTGAACCCCCTTAATCAGTCCACAGAGTAGCAGGTTCAGAAGAAGAGCCAAGTATGAACTGGTTTCCTGTAAAATACAACTTTGCATCAAAATATTTTTATTGTATAAAAGATGATTCAAATCAGAATCTTTTTTTACTCTGTATACACAAGAAAATCTGACCCACTGCAGGGTTTTTTCCATCCAGACTGTAGATAGTCCTATCACTCGCATCCGCAGGGAAATCGAGCTGGACAGTTAAAAACTCTTATGCGCACCCAATTTTAATCTCTGGATGACCAAACACGTTCTGTATCAGCAAGGCAAAATGAAGCCTGCAGTGCATTACTGGGTAGTCCTCTACCACAGATGTACGTGCATGCGTGCACATGTGCTAACTGCAGCACCTTTGGACAGCTCAGGAAGTATCCTGAGAATACGAACAAAAAAACCAAAACAAAACAAAACCAAAAAACAGTCAAAATACACAATTTCTCTGGTTCAGTTAAATTTAAAAGTCAGGCTACAGCAGGTATAGGAAGTGAAAGGCAGCTCTACATCAGTTTCACATACTAGGGTTAACAAGCAGCAGATAGTCTAGCTGACAAGGACATAATATGGCAGTAAAGGCAACAGTAGCACATCTAATCTCCAGAGCTACAGTTACTATGTTACATCAGTGTTTTTACTTTTAACAGTGTCAAGGTTCAGAGCTGGACCAGAGACTGGATGAATGACAGATACTCTCTATTAACCCTTCTCCCCTCCCAAAGGGGAGTAGAAAAAGAATAAGGGAGAGAGTCTTATGGACTGGAAAACTAAAACAGCTTTAGTGAAAATGCTAACAATAAAATGGAATATACACAAACGTATACAAAGCCAATATCGAAACCAACCCCCATGATGGCATTACGTCACTTTCACCACTGATGCTGTGGAGCAGGCACTGGCAAAGACCCAGACTAGACTTAGCAGCAGATGGGAAACAGCTTCAGGAGCTGGATTCAGGAACACATGGAGTGAGATCAAAGGACAGAGTCCTCCTCGGACACTGACCATTGAAAATGATCAGTTGTCTCTCCTGATCCCTCATCTTTATACTGAATATGACATATATGGGATGCAATAGCTTGCTGGTCACTTTAGGGTCACCTGAACTGTCTGCTCCTCGCCTCAGGTGCGGCTTTTTTACTTTCTGCACTCACAACATGGTACACAAGGTGTGATCTTGATCTGTACACAAACCCTTGGCAGTAACTCTGAACATCAAGCTCCATCACTGCTAGAAGCAGTGTCTGTGAAAATCAGCCATTAACTTCAGAAAGTTTAGTTAGAACAGACTGAGCTGAAAATAAAAATCATTGAACAGAATTAGTTCTGTTCTAACTCATACCAGGACAAAATGTATTCAAGAATCCTGTGATACATTTTGCTACCTTCTTAAGCATTATTCTGATACAAGGCTTGATCTCACCCAGTTGTGACACATCTTCTTCACTTTAATGGCTACTTGATTCCCCTTTCTTAAAGCAAAAGAGAATTACTATACAAGGTTCATTTTTGTTATTATTTGTTACTGTTACCCTTCCTTCCAGGCTCCTCCTTTAAACCCAGTTGTTCAAGGGACACACTCTAACACTAAGTGCTTCAAAGCCCTGCAACTTGTGAAGCCAACAAAGAAAAGGCAACCACATGCTTAACACAGTCATCAAACTGATGCAGAGCCTCCATGCTTGCAGAAGTTAACATGGTTAAATGCCTTGCTGCACCAGGGCCAACTCAGTGCTTTGCAGGACTAAGCCCCAAAAAAACAAGAAGTCTGGAAAGAAGAATCAAATCCAAGCCTCCCATATAGTATAAAAGAGCATTAACTGACACAGGGTTGGCCTACATTTGATCAAATAGCAATTTGTTTCAGCTTAAGCAGGCTCAAAAAGGTCCTTGAACATGGGGAGCTCCAGACTTTTCGCTTAGTGGTTCAGAATCCAAAGGTAAAGACAGAGTCAGTGGGCAGAGAAGACTGCAAAACTCTGATATCTCTCATCCCCATTTCCACATCTTAGTCCTCCGTTTCATGAAAGCACCAGAATGCTAGCTCTGCAGAGTACTTAGACAAAGAACCAAATTACCTTAGACAAAACAGAGTTAAGAACCGATACTGAGGTTTGATTATTTCTGAGGTGTTGCAGTACCTAAGTGTAACTTAGAAGAACATCCAAATTATTCAAATGACTCATCAAAATTCACAGAAAACAATGAGAGCAAAGAATCCATAGCTATTATGGGGAGTTCAAACTACTGTTATTTTTACTAACCCAGAAAAATTCCTGCCACATTCTGCTCCTCTCCTCAGCCAGGATGGGAATGGAGCCCTTTGTCAGGGTGAGCATAGCCAGCAGCCACTCTCGTGCTGGCAGCTGCTTTTATACATAGCAGGGGGACTGACGAGATAGAGCAAAGCACAGAACTATCAGCTCAAGCCCAGGGCTTTAAACAGAATAAAACCTTTTCCCACTTTGCATGTCACAACTCAAACTACTCCCTGACACAAGGAAC
The DNA here is from genome assembly GCA_033439905.1 of Ceryle rudis. Lineage (NCBI taxonomy): Eukaryota > Metazoa > Chordata > Aves > Coraciiformes > Cerylidae > Ceryle > Ceryle rudis. Next base: position 13,958 of record JAAGNO010003138.1, on the reverse strand, counting down.
TATGCATGCCTTTTTCCCCTTCCCTCATGCCCTCACAGGGAAGAAGTATCTTTGCCATGTTCTCTACCCGTCAGAAACTTCCAGTCTGGGCTCACCAAACAGGATTAATGCAGATATACTCTGCACATAACTGAGAACTTCTCTTTTAAGTAGTGATTTCCTTGTATCTGTACATTTCTCCCACTCTTTCAAAGCTACCTATATCAATCTTCAGGGCAATTTTCTTACAGTAATTCCTGTATAGCTAGAATAATTTTATTTATTTGACCAATTATTTGGTATCAGCTGATCCCCTGTAGACAATCTGCTACATTTCTGAAGGCATTGAGTGAGTGATAAAAATAAAATGGGCAAAATCATAAGAAATGTTTAAAGGAACGGTCCAGGCAGAAGTTTTTTTTCACCCCCTCCTCCCTGCATGGACCCCCACGCCAAAAAACCCATAAACATTTCAGGTTCCACGAGTGAAGTCAGAGTTTGCACTACCAGCACTGAAATGGCACAATACCAGAGACCTAAGGGAAAGCAGATAGCTAAATTTTTTCAGTTAGAACAAGAGGTCCTTGCACCACAGATACTCATGCACCATCAGTGGAAAAGTCTGACATCAATTCAATAAATGCAGAATTTGTACAGGTGTTGGTACAACAGAAGTCAACTGATCGCAGAAGAACCGGCGCACTGTCTCTGATTTAACAAAGGCAAGAAGAAATTGGGTGGAAAAATCCATGGGGACTTAACAGATTTCTTGACTAACATAAATTTTACTGAGATGCTACCTAATTTTGCTTATAAAAAAAATACAAACTATGCTGTTGGCCCCAAATTCCCTTCTACCTCCTCTGCTTAACCTGAGGTAAGAGTAGGACAAGCATTCCAGCAGTGAGACAGACTTACACAAGGCTCCTCTTAACTCCAAAAAGAGATTATTAAGACAACTATTTTAAACAGTTTTATCCAGTTTACCACACCACTATCTCATAGCAAGTATTTATACAGTGCACAACTTACATCAGCTTCCTTCTTTATTAAGCCTAGTCCTTAATGCCTTATTTGTTCATGTAAAATAATTTTCTAATGAGTTTAAATATCCAGAGAAGGTCAGAAACTTAAAATATGCAGGGCAGACTCGAAACAGGACTAGCTTTTTGCTGCCATTTCATATTTCAAAGTAAAGCTGACTTTTCCACTTACATTATTAAAAGTAAAAGTTTCAAGCTTTCAGCCTTCCATTTTCTGATCACACTTTCATAGAGCTTCAATTTCTCTCTCCCTCCCAGCAGCAGAAAAGCAAAATTATAATCATGGTTCTGTATCAAGACACTCAATTTTGATGGCTGCTGTGCTGTCATTGACACATTTCTCACAGGTACCTCAGGTAGTGCAGAATGAGGATAATGAAGTAATTGCTACCACCCTTTCCCTTTTCCTTGTCACTGCCTAATTCAAAAGAATTAGAAGAACACAGCACAAGCTACCATGAATGACAAAGGAAAAAGAGCTAAGGAAATAAATGAAACAAAAAAAGAAGGGGAAAGAAAAAAGAAATGGGCAGGAAAAAAAAAAAAAAAAAAAAAAAAACAACAAAAAAAACCACCACAGATGCAGATAAGCAAGAGCAGCTTCACAGACTAGAGTCTGTCATCTCTCCTTCCTATTCCAGTACCATTCCTGCAGAACAGCGCTTGGTTTATCAGGACAGAGTAAATGGGGGCAGATGGAAATAGCAGAACTGAAGGAAACAAAACCAAGCATTTTTCTTTTTCCCAAGCAAAAAGGGTTGGGAAGAAAAAGAAAAGCAACAGAGGAAAACCAAGATAGATCTATATATTTTGCATTGATTAAAACACTAATCAGACTCTTCTGTACTGCACAGCAGTGTTAATAAACCCTACTGCCACCACCCATGCACATACATACCGATACAGATACAAGAGTCAGGGTGCTGTGTACGTAATACAAAGGCAGATTTACTGACAGGTATTTCTAAATTCACAGTCAAACCTGCAAGTGCCATACCTAAACCATATGAAGCCCTCAAGGTCTACTCCTTGAGCATAAAAATGACAGTTTAAGATGCAGATATCTTGCTATTAAAAAAAAGTGAATAATTACTTATGCATTAAACAAACCTTGTACCCTTTATTTCCTTGATTCTTTATGTGGCAAAACATGGAGGGGAAAACAAAACAAAACCAACAACAAACACAACCAAAAGAACCACAGACCCAGACATGAGCCCATCTTACTATGCATTATTAAAATGCCAAGCACAGTAGGTTGTTAATTTTTCACTTGAAGTACCTGCATAACTTGGTTGGGGAATTATTCAGTTCTAAAGACTCTGTAGCCATTTCATTTTACTTTTCATTTTCTATCACCCATGAGTCAGAATCATATATGCAGTTTAATGAAAACTAAAGTGAACAAGTCCTTGAATCCCAGATACAAGGGATATGCTGTGAGTAATTTTTCTTATCATAACTGGTAAATAAGCAAAAAAACCCAACCCTCAAATAAAAAACAAACAAACAAAATATCCAGAGATATTAGTATAAGCACAGAATTGATTTTTATCATACTAGAAAAAAAAAAAATCTTCTTCTTTGTATAAGCCTAAGATATATTTTCAATTTTTCTATCGTGTCTCCATGCTATGCATCAAGAAGACAGATGGTGATAGATGAATAGCAATAGATGAATGGCAATAGAATGGTGATAGATTGAAAATAGTGACACTATTTTATTCTGTGAAGCTTTAAAGAGTACTTTTGAGTATAAACCTAAGTGTATGAGCAAGAAAATAATTGTCTACATGCCAGCAGACAAATACAGCACATCCCCTGGGACAGATTCTTCTTTTGTGAATACCCTCCTGCCATTAACTGTGCAGGGGTTGGGGTTGGGGAAGGCTGCAGAGTCAAACTTGGGGTAAATAAAACATTTAACCACAACAGATATGTGTTTACCTAACCACTGTTCACCTGACACACGCAAAAGAGGTCTTTCAAAACTTCTTAACACATAGGTCTGTATGCTTGCTTAAACAATGGAGATGGAAATGGGGATACTGATCTCCGCCAAAAAGGGGCGATTGGAAGATTTTACTTTGGAAAACTGCAAGCTTACTTTAGAAGATTGGAAGTTTACTCTTTGTATAAAATGCTAAACATTCACCTGGGCAGCAATTTGGAGTCCTAGAAGTTGTCACTTGGTCACTTGCACAGATAACATCCTACCTTTGCACTTTGGTCAGGCTGTGAGGATGCTGAGGAGAGGGAAGATTGTGGCATCATCTCACTCTTGACATAGGTTAATGGGAATCACGCTTACAGGGATCAGTTCTTCCAGCTACTCTTCCACAGATCATTTTCAGGGAATCATTCTACATCACAAGATGCTTACTGCTTTTGTATGGAGCACTCTTAAGAGGCTCAAGAAAGAGGATATACCGTACAGGTTTTAAAAATAAGATGTAAAATAACAACCGCACAATACTTAAATTCTGTAGTTGTATAGAAGAAGGGGGTCGAGGGTCTATGTTCTCCTCCAAAAGTATCCAGCAATGGGCTTGTCTCAATTAAGATTCAAAGCCCATATTGTTTCAGAACATTTAAGAACATTTTTGGAAGCTAATGGTAACATGGTCAATGCAACATGCTGACAAAGCACATGAAGCTCGGTTGTCTTATTATTAGTAACATGACAGTCAGTACATTCTGAAAAAAGAACACCACATGTTTTTAAAAATGTACAACAGATGTACTTACATGGTCTCCCCAGTTTGCATTTGAAAAGACACAGATATAAGATACACTGCCCTATAACAGTTCAGGTAATTTTCTGGAATATACGTAAGATAATAATGCAAACAATCAAAAAAATTTCCATTATAAGAGAAAAAACAAAGCATTCATAAAAGACCATCAGTAACTATGCTCAGAGCTTGTCAGGTTATTTTTCATGGTTTGGTTTGGTGCTTTATTCCCCTCTTCCAGTTTCAGGAAAAGGGAGAAGTTCTGAACAGGGTCATTGATGATACTGATTCAGCTGTTGCCTTGCCTTTTCAAAGTGCCAGACCTGTTTTTCTTGTTTCTTTTAAGAAAGCAACGCTATGGGACAATAGTTTCATCTCCCTATTTAACTATTGCTGGGCATCCAGCTCTAGGCGTTTGGCTTACTCTTTGCAAGCACTTTATTACTACTCTCCTACTTGATTATATTTCTCAAAAATGCAGCATCTTTGACTGGAGTTGCATCCCACACTTTCATTCATCTTAGTTTGTCTCACCGGATTTCAACCGTGTCTCATTAAACAGTCTGAATTTTTCTTTCCAGCTGCATGTTAGGTTGACTTTCAGTGAAGTTAAGGTAAATTTACACCAATGAAAGTCAAACAGAATCTAGTCACGTAGTCTTGAGCTTTAAAACACACACACAAAAAAATCTTTCTAGGCTATGAATTTTATTACTCAAAGATTAGCAATTGATCTTATTCTCAATTCTATCCTTCTAGGACAAAACCGTTATTTAGAGGGTTCCTGATAGGATTTTCACCAAAAGCAGAGATCCAAAAGATGGGCTGAGCCATCAGAACTGTTCATAGTTCTCAAGAGAACAAAACAGAAGGGACTAAGCCCACATCACTGCAAGCTGGGAATGGAGGGAGAAGCAAAGGTGGGGACAGGGGCACGCTGTGCAGCTTCCACCTTTGCCAGAGATTGTATCAACTGTGCTGCTCCTGGAATTATTCCCCATTTTTTATTACCATAGCTGTGTATTTAGAACCAGCAAGTGGAACTCTGAAGATTTACAGACAAGCCCTTGCTACTGAGTCAGTAATTAATGATATGCTAGTTCTTCTAAAATAATGTTATAAAAATTCAAACTTACTAGCAGCAAATGTTTCAAAATGTTCAAAGTGTCAGGAGATGCTGGATCCTCTGTCTCGTGTTGTTCTAAACTGACCAAATACAAGAGAAATATTGCCTGGTCTGATAGACACTGTACCCCAGTAAGGGACACAAACTGATAAAGATGATGTATGGAAGCATAACATAAAATGCTAGCAGAAGTGGACAAAAACTCATTAGACATACTGAACTTGATCACTAGTCAAAACATTCGCAGAAATTAATCTCTTTTTGCAAGAAAAAAAAAAAAAAAATCCTTATTTTCTTAAAATAAACTTTTTGCATACTTTCCTCCTCTGAAACTGGAAGAATTCTGGTTTCTCAAACACTGCTTTCCTGTTTATTTCTCAGAGATTAAACCTCCAATTCTGCATTTAGCGAATGGCCATTCCAAGCTGAACACCATCCTTGGAGGCTAGCAGATTCTTCTGCATCTCACCCACTCCAGCAACTAGGATTGGGACTGTGATTCTCCCTACTTGGCCACAAAGAAAAGTGAAAGGGGATATAGCAACTTCCTCATCTGTTCCACCCTACACTCAAAGATCCTTGGTATGAAGGGAACTGATTCCAGAATGCATCTACCATGACTTCAGTAAAAAGACTTTAGTTCCCACCTTAAAACACACATTGCTGTGCAGCTGATACAGTTCTGAAAGAGAAAAGAGGCTGATAAAGTTGCAGCCTTCAAGTAAGGGGAGAAGCAGGAAAGCAAGTGGTTCCTCTCAGGCATTTTATTTTTAATGGCTCCTGGGCTGTCACCTAGCATTACTTCCTTAATTACAGCAAAATAAAGTTTCTGTCTTGCCATTTATGAATAGCAAAAAGTTATGCTGAAGTTTCTAAGCTGTTTTCAAAAGAGAAATATTTCAATTACTTTAGTTTTTGAAAGATTTTCCCCATGTCATGACCTTCATAGGGCTTAGAACTAAAAGATTTCCTCGGTGATCAAGTCCCCCTCATCTGATATCATAATTTATAATCCTTCAAAAATTGAATAAGCTCCAGCTTTTTAACATTCTCTTACGTTCACTGAAGATACTGTGGCATTTCCAAAGTTTGGGGAAAAAAATAAAAATAAAAATGTGTGGACTAATATTTCCCTGTGCCATATTCTAGCCTACTTACTAGAATCACCCATTGAATCAGGTAACTGTCAGTATTTTATTAATTTGGTTTTTAAATTAGAAGATAAGTAACTAGATCTTTAAAGACTGTACTGTAAGATAAATTTTTAAATTACTGAATTCACATGTAAAAGCTTCATTACCACAGCATCTTCAAGATACATCTTTTCAGATGCAGCTGGTTGCTCCAGGGTATACCTAAACAATTATTTCATAGTCTAAAATGAAGGCTCCTTCCCAGCACATCCTGCAACAATAATGCTCTGTTGCTGGCATGTAGAAAGTGTATCTTACATAGGCCACTCAAGAACCTGCAACACTTCACAGATCACCAATGTAATTTCAGCACGTGGGGAGAACAAACTCAACTCAAGCAAAGCTCATTAGCACTAAAAAAACCAACCTGCAAAACAGCAAAACTAGAAATAATAAATATCAACATCCCAAGATAGAATTGTGACTTGAAAGAATGGCTTGAGTTGGAAGGGACCTTGAATACCATCTCGTTCCAAACCCCCTGCCAATGGCAGAGACATCTCCCACTAGACCAGGTTGCTCAGAGCCCCATCCAGCCTGGTCTTAAACACTCCCAGTGATTGGGGTGTCCACAGCGTCTCTGGGCAACCCATTCCAGTGTTTCACCACCCTCATAGTAAAGAGCTTCCTCCAAAAGTCTAATAACAAAAATAAAAACTGTTTATGCCATATAATGTTGTTATGTGTCCTCTCAGTATAACCGGGTAGCCATTAAGTGTGAAGAACAGCTATGAAGTGAGAGAAACGCTACTGAAAAAAAATCACTGTTAAGTGGGTTTTACCCAGTTATTTTCTAGTATCCCTTTTTATATCTGAAGGATCCCAAACAGTTTCAGAAAGCAATCAGATTCTAATTGTACGGCGATTAAACTGATAAACACCAACTGTTCTGCACTGAAACAAAACATTTATGCATTTCTTGCACTTTAAGTTCAGATGTTAAAGTAAATCCCAGAGTAGTACTAATCAAGTCAATGAGTTGCAGTAATTTTACCCTAGGAAAACACAGACTTTGGGTCAAAGTTTCAATTTTATTTTGGGTTAGCCTCCTTCTGTGGTAGGGTGGTCAAAGATTTTCCCATTATCAAAGACTCAACTAAAAAAGACATTCACATAGTGTCAGACACTGTGCCACAGCTAGAATGCAGTGAAATACTTTCCCTTTCTCTCGAACAGAACATTGCTACTGGGAGAGGCAAAAAGCCCCATGTGTTTCATAAAACAGTTTCCATACAAACTTTAAAAAAAAAAGAAGCTTCCAAACCTGAGACTGAAGTAGTCAGCTGCACACCTCTGTAATACATGAAAAGGGCCTACAACAAAACAGCCTGTGTATAAGATACACTATTGTACTTTACTGGTAGGGAAAAAAGCTTTCAAATTGAATGGACATAAAAAGAGTGTTACAGAAATCATTCTGCAAATTACGCACTAGTTCCATCAATCAGTGCCCTTCAGGAATGTGTCGTATTCATCTAATCACTTCCACTTTCTCTTGGTTAAGATAAGCCACAGTTCATTATAGTTAATAATGCCACAAAAGTAGGAGGAAACAAGGTGTCTGCTTAGCTTGCATTTTATAAACTTCAGCACATATGTGGCAAGGAATCAATTCTTTTACTACCCAGGCGTTTTCTTCACTTTGACCTGCACTGCCAGCAAATCTCGTTAAATTAATCTGGGTAGTAAAAAAGTTTCTCCAAAATTCCTTCTCAGTAATATTATAGTGCCCAAATCTTTGTTTTAAAAGACTTCAACAAAAATATTCAATGTAAATTTTACTACATTCAACTACACATGACAGTAAGGTCACAAATTCTGCTTTAAAAAGTTCAACAGTACACTTGAAGTAGGTGACAGATTATTCAACCTGAAAACCCTCATCAATCCCCACTGCTCCACATAAAACAAATGCATCAAACATCGTTATCTCCATTGCTTGACTGATTAAGGAGAAGCTTGTCCAACAACAACAGCTACAGAAAGGTTTCTCTGGTGTTTTTCTGTTCAGTCCAACAGCTTCTAGGACTGCAGAAACAAGCCCAAAATCTAAATGAGTTTATATTTAGCCTTCCAATTCCATCAATTCTTGCAGATCTATATATTAGCATATTACTTCTCTTATTTATTGCAAGCTTGCATTTGGAAATAAGGCACACTTCAAAACCATTTTAAAGAAATGTTGTGATGGAAAGAACAATGATAAACATTGTCAACTAAGAATCTGGTAGAGATTTTGTTTTGTAGGGGTTTTTTTTGGTACCAACGTGACTTTTTCCTTATAAATTTGCTGCCACCACAATGGTGTTTTTTTCCCCCAAAATAAATATAAATCCACTATGTTGATAATGACCACTTTTACTATGAAAAAATATAACTTTTTTTTTCCTGGTTTGCCTTTTTTTATTATTTTCTCATTTTTTAGAACTATAATAAAATCTCTTAATTACTAACATTGAATTTACCAAAGCTCCTTTTTTTCAGAGTGGTGACAGATTTCCTTACGTTTCATGGGGGTGCTAACAAGCTCAATTTACATTAGTGTAGTACTAAGGTGAAAACAATTCTAGAAAGATACCTATTTATTATTTTTATTTCAATGGGACTAAAGTTGAGAAAAACAGCTATCATGTTACCAGAAAACTAGTCTTACTTTTCTATTTCACCACACCAGCAGCCTTTCCTATCTACCATTACATATTGCTAACTTCCCTGCACTCTGCTTAATTCTTCAGGGCAAAATATGAACTTACCTAAGCAGGCACAAGACCCAAGAAATGACAAGTACATCAAGATGATTGGACAAAACATTCTTTATGACATACTCTGAAACTGTGCAATGAATAGCCCACATTAGATGATATATACCCAAGCTTTTCCCTTGTTTCTTTTAAGCCAAGAAAGTGCAAGTGTCTTTTGCATTACTAAAGCAATATCTACACCTCTGTACTTCTGCAGACTGCCAGGCAGATGTGTCCGTTATAGACCTGTCCCTCGGCACGATAGTGAGAGTAACTTCATATGCTTATATATAGTGATGAAAGATTAGAAATAAAAGCTATTTAAATTATTTGTAGAACATTATTGGTCCCTATAGAAGGCCATGCCAAGTAGCCTGCAACTGGCCCAAGGAATCCTATGAAAGGGTAAAATCTAAATCATGTAATAGATCTTTTCTATTCATATTAACATTTTCTGCAGCTCAAGGCAGTTTAAAAATTACCTACATCAGTAGAAGAGGATTTTCCTCTACAGTATTCATTTCAGATAACTGATAATAACCAAGCTTTTACTGGATTGCTCCTAAAGTCAAGCTCACTGCTGAATGAAAAAGACACTTCTCACTGGTCTGAGTCTTCACATTTTTCTACTTTTTTCTTAATCAGAACAAACTCAAAATCCTACAAACCTTTCAGAGAATCACAGAATGTTAGGGATTGGAAGGGGCCTCAAAAGATCATCAAGTCCAATCCCCCTGCTGGAGCAGGATCACCTAGAGCAGGTCACACAGGAAAAAAAAAAAAAAATACAAACCCAGGAAGAATACTGTTGAAAGGAACCATGATCCTCTGATCCTGCACACAAACTACACAACTTAACAAAAGTTATTTTGTGTCTTTTTTTTTTTTTTTCATTCTGAAATTTGAGCCTGAATCTAGGAAAACTTTCCTTAGAAAAGTTTAAGAGAAAATAAAAACATATGGGAACATTCTTATATTACAAACTCATTACTATTTTCTGATAAAAAAACTTTATCAACTCTAGTTCCAACTGGTATTAAAACCTTAATTACAGATAAACTTTATAATCATAAACTAGATACTCAAGCTCTTACATTAAGAAATTAGATTTTTTTTTCTCCCCTACTCTTGTTAACGAAACTGAAGGGAACTCAAACATCCTTGTATAACTGATTACTTTAACTAACATGGAATAGGAACTAGAGAAAAACATTACTTCACTGTGCTAGTTGATGTCAATTCCACACACCATCAGTGACTGTATTGCCTAGAACTAGATTTCAAGTCAGGGACAGAAAAAACAACTAACTGAAAGCTGGACACCACTGCAAAGTTACAGGATGCCTTTATTGTGCACGATATCAACACTACAAACCATCTGAAGAACAACTCTTACCTACAGCAACTGATTGAGAAACAGGCACTTTGGCAATCAAAGCTGCTTCCGTACAGCCACAGAACCATGGGCTGGCTGTAGCTCGGTACATGTCAAAACTGATACTCATGCTATTTTGGATATGGTGCCATCTGTCTTGGGAACATGTAGTTCTTCTGGACAAGCATCCTGCTAGCTGAGTTTCTAGACAAGGCTTCACGTTCAGAAACATTTTAATGATTTCCATTTAATAAAAGCAGTTTGCATCACAGTCAGAGCTGCCAATTAATTTCGTCAGACAGTGGAAACAGTAGCATATTATAAATACTTAACTTGTCAAGCATCACCATATCTATAGCCCCTGAGTTTCCTAACGATGCTTGGATATGACACTTTGGGGACCTGCACAATATATTAGAGAGAAACCAGATACCTCCCTAACCATTACAGAGCAGCACAGGTTCCTATAGGAAGAAGAATATCCTCACTTCCAACTTGTCTAAACGGAAGTCTCCTATTCACATGTCAGCATCAAGAACTGCAACAAATTGCATCAAGAAAGAGGTAGAAGAGTGAATATGTAGCATTATGGGGTGAGGATAAGACCAGACACATGAAAGACTACTCAAAGATGGTGTTCATTTTCATAAAGCAAGTGATTGGAGTTTTAAAAATAAAGAAGGCACAAAAGTGTACCAGTTAGATAATATTTAGTTAACATCTACCAACTGTGTCTATGTTTTTAATCAGTTCCAAAGAAAAACTGTGTATATAAAACCCAGGAACTAGTGATTATTGTAAAGTATCATTTCATATCTGTTCCCTTTTCTCATGTTATTTGACTGGTACGCATGCCCTACCTGATGTAACCACCACAATTCTGTAAACCTCAGATTTCAAGCTTGTCTGTACTAATCCCAGTCTCATTTCACACCCGTACATCAGGCTCCCTCCTATGAGCTAGCTTGGGCTTCTCTTTTGCACACAACTTCCTTATGTCAATAAGGAAGTTGCAATTAAAATCCACATCTCCTCCTCAAGTTATGCCAACTCTTCTATGAAATATTCAAGCTATGAAGACCACACCCCCCCCCTTCAAGCTCTTTCATCAGCCCTTTTTGCAACACAAGAATAAGTTTCTCTTGGGAAGGCGACTCGTAAGTGTTCAGCACTTTTTACCTTGTGAAACAGCTTGTCTTATAACAAAAGGCACATGTATGATGTTACATTAAGGACCAAATGATACACTCATGCTTGTAGATCAGGTCAGGGGAGAGATATATCTGACTTTTCATCTGTCAGCTCACTAGTTTCATTGCAGAGTAAGATGAAATAAGATGATCCAAAGACAAATCAAAGTCTAGGAAACCTCTACCCCGTATTCAGTTTTTGTTGTGAAAGGATTTCTAAAGTTTCTGTGCTCAATTTTAAGCACAGATAGTGAAGACAAGTCTTTCCTCCTTCAAATTTTTCCGTACACTAGAGTGTACCTATTAGAATAAAAATCAAACAAAACACACACAAAAAATGTACATTCTTCACATGACAGGTTTTTTAACTATTTCATATCCCATAATCCAAGTGTCATGGAGATATTTTGAAACAAAAAGAGGAGTCTTACCAAATCAATAAAATCCTAGCATACAGTTTGTTGAGTTCCGATCAGTGTGCCACTGGTACTCTATCACTGACTTGTAGGGTATATAAGCCACACGCCACATACTATTGTTCTCCAGAAGTTACAGGGCATTAAGAGATAGCTAAAATGCATTTGATAATTGTCATATATTAATTACAGATGTAAGGAGTTACTGTGGTTGCCACAGGAATATTATGAACTGTCATCCTCTGTGGAGCATACTGCATAGCTATGAACTAGAAGAGAACTGAAAACACCAAGCATTGACAGGATGCTCCAAGAGTCCATGTTATCTAAATGCAGCTCAGAGCTACTAAAGCCTCTGACATTTTAAATAGGACTGAAAAGTGAGCTTGAGACTTCAGAGGACAGGTGTCCATACTGCAGCACTCCAAATAGAGAGTTCATGGTTCAGCAAACAGACTTCTATTGCAAATTACCTATTACACACACATAGACACACACACTCACTTTAAAGTATGTCGACAGGTCAGCAAGAAATCCACTGTTCCATTTGTGGACAACTTAGATCTAAAGTTTCTTCAGTTGACACCCTTCAGCAGCATTCAGGTGTCTACTACAGACAAGGGCAGGCAGAGAAAGTAGAAAAATAAAAATGATCATTCTCTATTAATAGAAAGTAACTGCCCAACACTGGAGTGAAGTTTGGCAGTTTAACAACCTGGTGGGGATCCAAACCATCTTAGAGGACAAGATGATAAAATATCAAGTACACAGAGAAGCAGTAACAAAGTGTATCCCCCTAGCATGAGACAGGCCCACACAGACAAGATCAGAGCTTTCAGGCCTTCCACCATTACCTTTCAAGCCCTTGAAAACCCCAAGGCCATCATCAGCTATGACCCCACACCACTGCAAGAAGCATCCCACATTTCCCATCCTTGCTGCATTTTGTTCACTGCTGCAACCCAAAACCTTTTGCAGCCATGCAGCACCTCAAAAGCACTTGTGCATTACACATGAAATATGTTTGGGACAAGTAAGAAACTGTTCTGGATAAAAAGTAACCACTGCGGGGGGAAAAAAATATATATTTTATATATATATATAAAAAAGCAGAAAAAAAAGAAGAAAAAGGTATGACATCAAACGCTAAAGCTGGCTATGCTGCCAAAAAGCTGATTACAAAACTCCATTTTCAGGCAGGAAATGCATCATAACATCTTGTTAAACAGGCTAAACACATTCAAAGGCAAAAGAGGAGAAATCCACACCTTTCCGTCAACACTGGAGTCATTTATATTCAATTTATATTTGACATGTAACAAGGCTGCAAACATACAAAAAAATGCAAGTATGAAAAGGGTGTCTATTCATTTACACAGTGCTTAGCATTCAAAATTGATTTTACAGACACCCTGCTAACCTGTCTGGCAGAAATACCTCCAGACTACACAAATTAATTCAAAATAGGGAGGCTGTCAGCTTTTCTGTCTTATAACCAAGGAGGTAAATTTCTGAAATAGTTTTCAGCATGCTGAAGGGCATCACACAAAAGTTAAAAAGCTATGTACATCAAGGGAGAAAATAATTATTTTGCATAAATATAATTTTTGGCCAAGAACTCATAGTTTAAACAGGGTTCTTAAACAGCTTTCCCATCAAAGTAGCATGAACAAAACCCATCCAAAAAGTAGAAGCTTATGGGAAGACACTATCAGTTTATAGATCACAAATCTAACATGGTTTCTGTACAGGCTGGACTGGATGATCCAAGAGATTCTTTGACATCTTATGCTTCTGACTTTCAGGGATGATAATATCACATTCCTCCAAAGGTAACTAGAAATCTCATAACAGTCATTTAGTATATTTTTCCCCCCCTCTATTAAAACAAATAGTCCCAAAACCTAGCTGATTTCCTCAAGTGAAATGCTACCAGGGTGAATCTTTCTATCTTCCAGATCATCTCTAAAACATCTCCTGCCAGTGCCTTTAACATAATCCTACTCCAGCCTGTGTCTCTAAATAACAGAAAACAAAATATATACCTAACACCAACATGGAAACAGATCAATCCAGAAAATGTTATGAGCTAATAGTTGCTTTTTTTCTTAAAGTACCCTTCAAATAGTATGCGGGGATTTGTTTTTAAATTCCACATGC
>JAAGNO010003137.1:0-14372 GCA_033439905.1 Ceryle rudis | reverse complement strand
GAGCCCTGAGGGACACCGCTTGTGACTGGTCTCCAACTGGACTTAACTCCATTTACCACCACTCTCCAGGCCCAGCCATCCAGCCAGTTTCTAACCCAGCAAAGAGGCCACCTGTCCAAGCCATGAGCCACCAGCTTCAGCAGAATGCTGTGGGAAACAGTGTCAAATGCCAGGTAGACAACATCCACTGCTCTTCCCTCATCCACTAGGCAGGTCACCTGATCGTAGAAGGAGATCAGATGGGTTAAACAGGACTTGCCCTTCATGAACTCCTGTTGGCTGGGCCTGATCTCCTTGTTGTCCTGCACTTTGCTGTGTGATCACCCCCAAGATGAACTGTTAGAGTGAAGGGGCAGAAGCACCTCCCTCAACCTGCTGGCCCCACTTCTTTTGGTACAGCCCAGGTTGTAATTGTCCTCCTGGACTGTGAGTGAACATGGGTGACTTATTCACTTTTTATCCACCAGCTCTGCCAAGTCTTTCTCTGCAGGGTTACTCTCAATCCACTCATTGCCCAACCTCTATTTGTGCTTGGGAGTGCCCCAACCCAGGTGCAGGACCTTACACTTGTCCTTATTGAACTTCATGAGCTTTGCACAGGCTCAACTTCCAATCCTGTCAGGGTCTTTCTCAATGGTGTCCCTTCCCTCTAGTTGTCAACTGCATCACACAGTTGGTGTCATCTGCAAACCTGTTGAGGATGCACTCATTCTCACTGATCTGTCTCCAACAAAGATGCTAAAAGGTATTGGTCCCAATACTGATCCTTGTGGAGCAGCACTCGATGTTCAAGAAGACACCAGTGGTGTCTTATCTGCTCATAAGTGTTCCATCCATCAAATCCATATCTCTCCAGTTTAGACAAGGATGTAATGCAGAACAGCATTGAATGTTTTGCACAAGTCCAGGAAGATGATGCCAGTTGCTCTTGTAACATTCTGGTCTGTGCATTAGGTCTTTCACAACATGGTCTGATTAAAAAAAAAAACAAAACAAAAAAAAGCTTGGTTTCTTTGCCTAAAAATGAAAGGAGTTCTGGGTTGTTGTTTTTTTCCTTTTAAAATGTCCTAAATATCATTAGAAAACTTAATCTTTACAGTAGATGAACTTGCCTTAGCCATTAAGATTTTGAAAGGTATTGCCAATATAAGTTGTTTACGTTTTTAGAAACCATTGGTAATTCAGTGGGTTGCTGCTATATTGTTTTCTGTTAAAACATTTCATATAAACTTAGCTACAAAACACTTGATTATTTCATGTAATTGTGAGATACCTTCTCCACAACAATCCACAGAGATTCACTCAGTACTGTTCTCTTCCTGCATTGTGTCATTAGTGAAAGACCCCATTTCCTGCTGCCTAAGAGTTTTCTCTGTTTGCCTTAGATTAATTTCAAATTGCAGCTGAAAAGTTTTTTGGCCCTGGCCGGGATCTCTGAATATAAGGGGACTAAAAACTAGAAGAAACTTTTTTTAATTGAATGTTGTGGCTTGATCTGTCTTAAAAGAGAAAAATATTAATGAGTATTTTAGCAAAGATAGTTTCAAAGCATTAATATTGTCGGAGTTGCAAGTGTACTCATAGATAATTTCCAAGAAAAATATTGCAGATATGTGCATTGTATATTGTCAGCACCAGATACATAAGAAAGATCTTAGCCAAAATAGATAGAAGTGTAGGAATTGTCTGAATATATATTGCCTGTTCCATAGAAGTACTAATTATTTCAGAAATTTTATCAGAAAGAAAATTCATTCATTTAATGAAAGGATATTGAAGGTAAAAAAAACTCTATGTTTTGTGTGGAAAATCATCACTACAAAAGTAAGCAAAACAACTGCAGTTTGAAACGGTTTCTAATTTCTGTTCTTGAAGTTTGGAGAGAGCAGTCAGACTACTGAGAATTGAACTTTCTGGGCTGTTGAGAAACATGATGTAAACCCAAGATCAGCCTAATCAGATGGGACAGAAATGTGACAAGAGGGAATTGAAAGTATCTATGAGGTGAGGTGGGGGAAGGATTTTCTTTCCAGTACTGTAAAAATTTAAAGGGAAGAGAAAAAGGATAGAAAAGGTGGGAGAAGATTTTTTTTTTTTTCTTCCTTTCACTGGATGTGAGGAAGACCTTGTGATTTAAAATAAATGGGAAGGAAAAAGGATTAATTAGAAGGAAATCATGAGGGAAGTATTTGAGAGACAAGGGAAGCAGTGGTATTTTAGAGAAAGCATTTCAAAAGGGGAAAGAAGTTAATTTTGTCATTCTGGCAGCAGAAATACTAATTTACCAATAAAGACAATGAATAACTTTGAGAAGGCGCTGAGGACTAACAACACTTCAGAAATTAGACTTTGCAACTCTTGAAAAATAAAATGGCGCTATAATACTTAGTAATTATTAGAACCTGACATGCATAACTTCCCTCAATATTCAGATAATTCCCTCTCTCAACATTTTTGAATAGTTTGATCCTTTAACTTTTCATTTTTAAAACTAACATTCTGTAAGGTAGTTGGGCAACATGATCAATATTACCAATGTCACTGTGACATTTGATTAAGTAATTTCTTGCCTGGCTTATCATGAGAAAATTCTGGATTCCCATTGCCAGAACTTAATTAATTCTCATCTTTCTAATTTGATTACCCTTGCAAATTCTACTTGCATTTTAATTGTGAGTAGTGTTTCAAAAGCTAAATGCTGTGTAGACTGTTGGAACCATTGAGAACTGTACAGCTTAGTCTTCCTGTTTTCACAATGTGTATTTGTGGGATGGGTGGTTTTTTGTTTTGTTTTGGTTTTTTTTTTTTTCTTTCAAAAGTGGAATATATTGTGTGATGTAAAATCTGGTTTCTATTTGGGCTTGAAGGTTAAACAGGTTTTAGTTTAGCAGTTTTAGTTTATTTTTCTGCTATGAAATAATGTTGATAACTTAGCTTTATTATCAGGCTTCTTTTCACAATTGTCATGTTACCTTTAGCTACCAGTTACTTTATCTAAACACTCAAAATATGTGGTTTAGGATTTTGATTTTATTTTTGGTGTAGGGGGTGTTTGCAGATTTTTTTCTTTTTTTTTTTTTTGCGAGAAAAAGGTCCTGAAACTTAATGAGACTTTGGGTACTTCAGTGTTAATCTTCATGTTGCACTATAGATATCACAGTTCACATAGATTCAAACCAGGTATTGTACTGCAATTGTATATTTTGCTTGCCTGATAACAGTCTACAGTTCACTTTTGTGCTATGCAGGAGTTTAAGTCTGTAATTCACTGGTATAATTTGTACTGATATTACAAAACTTTCACTATTCATTATTGTTAAAAAAGGAATGCCCTTACTTTAGAAGGCAACTCGTGGTTTATAAACAGTGCCACTTGAAGCAGATATTGGAGAAAAATTATGAACTACTTTACCATTTTTTTTTTCTTCAGACTGTTTCGTTAATTTCTAAGAAAATATAGCTAGATTAACACTACTAACAGTGAGATATTCCCCCAGGATGTGTCTAACCTAGACAAGTGTCCTGGTTTGGGTGAGAACAGAGATGGTTCTGTTCAGTTACTTTTCAACTCAGTTCTTCTAACTAACTGCACTGTCTGAAGTCAGCAGCCTGTTTTCCCAGGCAGTGTCTGCTGCTGGCAGTGATAACACCCCATGGTTAGAGTTACTACCAAGGACTGGTGTGCAGACCAAGGCCACTGCTGGATCTTGTGTATCTTCCTCAGAGCATCCAAGGAGGACTGTCCATTCTGCCTTTGGTCCCATTTGGTGTGTTGCTATATCTGGTACCAGAATCCAGCTCCTGAACACAGCTCCCATCTGCTGCAGGGCCCAGCCTGGGCTCCCCCAGTGCCTGCTCCACAGCATCAGTGGTGAAGGTGATGTAATTACCATCAGGGGGGTGAGTTCAATACTGGTTTTGTATCTATTTGTACATATTCTATTTTTATTATTATTAATTTCATTTTCATTAAAGCTGTTCTAGTTTCCTTTTCTAATTGCTAAGTGTC
The DNA here is from genome assembly GCA_033439905.1 of Ceryle rudis. Classification (NCBI taxonomy): domain Eukaryota; kingdom Metazoa; phylum Chordata; class Aves; order Coraciiformes; family Cerylidae; genus Ceryle; species Ceryle rudis. The sequence goes on along the minus strand of JAAGNO010003137.1, from coordinate 10,363 downwards.
TCTCCCTTATTCCCTTTCTCTTCCCCCTTGGGGAGGGAGGGTGGTTAACAGAGAGCATCTGTTACAGGTCTAAGGGGCCACCCTGACCCTAAACCGTGACATACCCCAAAACTTTTAGCACTCAAACTTATTAAATATTATTTGTACTCTTGATTACAGACAGTCTCTGACCTTGGATATTATCTCATTTCACAGTAGGTGTCCTCACATGTTGAAACAAACTAAAATAATTTGTTAAAAAAACAAATTATTCATCATCCCATATAGGCTTTTTATAAAATAAAGTAACTTAGTAACCATTTCTAAAAGTTAGCATTTTTTTTTTAATATAGAAACTTGCTAGGAAAATTATTAATCTCCATATAAAATGAGAATGTATATTTCATTTTCACAAAAATTAAGAAAAATACTAGTTGATGAAAAAGCTTTGTGAGAAGAGTATATAAACAGTTCTACAATATACATGTAATTCAATTATTAAGAGCATACAAGGAAGTAAACAGATAAGGTTACAAGTATTACTCTTTATATATTAATATAACTAATTTTCTACTTGGGTGGGACTAAATTAGGTGTTTTGGAATGCATCCTTATCAGTTGTTCGTACTCTGGAGCACTTACCAACACAAATAAACAGCCAGAGAAATATTTTGTGTAATAAAACCTTCAGCAGCTGGATATTGCTGTGACTGGAAAAGCATATAAAAATCAATTAAGCGAACTTGCAATAACCAAGTAAAGAAAGGCTTTTCTAAACTGTAAATGCAGGGAGAGCTCTAGAAAAGGATGCAGGTTGTAAACTGATATAATGCAGATTTTGGAATTTGGAATGACTATTCTTTCAACTGATTCAACTTAAACTTCCAATGGTAACAGGTTTACGTGTCACCATTGTGAAACTCTTAAAAGATCAGGAAACCTCCCAGAGAATGTAGTGGGAATATTACCAAATCCTATACAGACATTTCAACTTGTCTTGTTTTAGTGTCATTAGAGAGTAGAGCATGCGATAATACACAATTTATTTCCCCTCAAAGCTCTGAACAATGAACTCCAATTAAAATATTTATAATTTAAAAGGAAGCACTAGTTAAATTTTTTTAAATGATTTTTGTTATGAATGAGACTTAAATTTAAAGTAAAACTTAGAATTCCAGGAATTAAGTACATTTGTTCCAATAGGTGTGGACTGTAAATATTGAATTTGTCAAAAAATGCTTGACAATGAACCAAACCTTCCTATGCAGAAGCATGTACGAAAGGTGATTTTCCTTTTTGTTTGAAGTCTCCTTCTTGATTTTCTTCTGTCAGATTGTGATGTCTGCTGTTGCTAGTACTGGATAACCTTTGATGATCATACAGATCTAATGTAAGCATCAACATCCACTGACATTTTCAGATCATAAACTGTATCCTTTGTTCTCTACATGAGTTAATTCATGATTCATCAGTTTGTAAGTGCTATTAACTTCCTACAGACATGTGAGACTCCTTATTTTTCATCTGAAGATCTTCTCTTATAGCAAAATTTTTGAACTGTACATGAATGTGGTGCTAGCAATACCCTTAGGTCTGCCATCCCAGTAGAGGTAGTGGATGGAGTGACATATGATAGCAAAGACACAAGGGATGTTGATGGGCTAGAAATCACAGTGGTATCTGGGAATAGTCACACAGGAATTAGGTCTTCTCTACCCGGGAAGGTAATGGGATAAATAGACCAGCTGAAGTACATCTACACAACGCGCAGCATGGGAAGCAGGAGGACCTGGAAGTCGTTGTAGAGCAAGATAACTATGACACAGTTGCCATCACAGAAACATTGTGGGATGACACACAACTGCAGTGATGCATTGGATGGCTATAAACTCTTTAGAATGAGTAGGCCAGGAAGGAGAGGTGGTGGAGTGGCCCTGTAGATGAGGGAGTGTTTTGATTGTCATGAGCTTAACTATGGCAACAATAAGGTTGAGCTTTTATGGGTAAGAATCAGGGTAAAGGACAGCAACGCAGATATCATGATGCAAGTCTGTTATAGACTGCCCAACCAGGATCAAATAACAGAAGAAATATTCTATAAGCAGCTGGCAGAAGTTTCACAATCACTACCACTTTTCCTCATGAGGGACTTCAACTTTCCAGATATCAGCTGGAAATGCAACACAGTGGAGAGGAAACAGTCTAGGAGGTTCCTAGAACGTGTGGAAGATATTTTCCTGAGACAGCTGGTGAGAGAGCAGACTAGAGAATGCTCCCTGCTAGATCTGCTGTACATGAACAGAGAAACACTTGTGGGTAATGTGAAGGCTGGAGGCCATCTTCGGCTTAGTGATCATGAAATGGTAGAGTTCTCAGTTCTTGGGGAAGTAAAGAAGATGGTCAGCAGAACTGCCACCTTCGACTTTCAGAGAGCAGACTTTGACCTGCTTAGGAACCTGATTGCCAGAACCCCTTGGGAGGCCATCCTGAAGGGCAAAGGAGTTCAGGAAAGCTGGATATTCTTCAAGAAGGAAATCTTTAAAGTGCAGGAGCAGCCATCCCAGTGTGCTGTAAGATGAACAGGTGGGGAAGAAGACTGGCCTGGCTGAACAGAGAGATTTGGCTGGAACTTATGAAGAGAAGCGAAGACCATGGCCTGTGGAAGAAGAAGCAGTCCACTCAGGAAGACTACAAAGATTTTCTGAGGTTATGCGGGGAGAAAATGAGAAAAGCCAAAGCCCAACTATAACTTAATCTGGGTACTGCCATAAAAGGCAATGAAGTTTCTATAAATATATTAATAACAAAAGGAGGACTAGGGAGAACCTTAATCCTCTATTGGATGCAGGGGGAAACATAGTGGCAAAGAATGAGGAAAAAGCTGAGGTACTGAATGTCACTTTTGCCTCAGTTTTTAACAGTAAAACCCATTGGTCTCTGAGTGACCAGCCCCCTGAGCTGGAAGACAGGGATGAGGAGCAGAATGAAACCCCCATAAACCAAGCGGATATGGTCAAGTGACCTACTACACCACTCAGACACACATAAGCCTATGAGGTGGGATTGGATCCACCTAAGGGTACTGAGGGAGCTGGTGGACGTGCTCACCAAGCCTGCTAACCAGGAAGATCCCATTGGACTGGAGGTTAGCAAATGTGATGGCCATCTACAAGAAGGGCTGGAAAGAGGATCCAGAGAAGTACAGACCTGTTAAGTTGACCTCTGTGCTGGGAAAGGTTATGAAGCAGGTCATCTTGAGTGCCATCACATAGCACGTACAAGATAACCAGGCTATCAGACCCATTCAGTATGGGTTTATGAAAGACAAGTCCTGCTTGACTAAACTGATCTCCTTCTATCTTAATATTATAAGAGGACCCACTTAGTGGATGAGAGAAAGGCTGTGGATGTTGTCTACCTGGACTTCAAATAAAGCCTTTGATGATGTTTTCCATAGCATTTTCATGAAAACACTGGCTTCTCATGGCTTGGACAGGCGTGCGCTCTGCTGGGTAAAACACTGGCTGGAAGAGTCATGATGAATGGGATTAAATCCAATTGGAAACTGGATTGTGTGTTGATCTGCTTGAAGGTAGGGATGCTTTACAGAGGGATCTGAACAGGCTGAATTGATGGTCCCAGGCCAAACATGAGGTTCAACAAGAACAAGGTCCAGGTCCTACACCATGGCCACAACGACCCCAGGCAATGCTACAGGCTTGGGAAAAAATATCTGCAGAGTTGCTTGTGAAGAAAGGACCTCAGGGTGTTGTCTGACAGCTGGCTTATTTTGAGCCATCAGTGTACCAAGGAGGCCAACAGCATCCTAGCTTTTATCAGAAATAGTGTGGCCAGCAGGACTAGGGAAGTGATCATGCCCCTCACTCAGCGCTGGTGAAGCTGCATCTTGAATACTGTATTTAGTTTTAGTACCCTCGCTGGAAGAAGGACATTGAGGTGCTGGAGCACTTCCAAAGAAGAGCAATGGAGCTGATGAAGAGTCTAGAGCATAAGTCTTATGAGGAGCAGCTGAGGGATCTGGGGTTGTTTAACCTGAATAAGAGGAGGTTGAGGGGAGACCTTATTGCTCTATACAGCTACCTGAAAGGAGGTTGTAATGAGGTGGGGGTCAGTCTCTTCTCCCAAATAACAAGCAATAGGACAAGAGGAAACAGTTTCAAGTTGTGCCAGGGGAAGTTTACATTGGATATTAGGAAAAAATTCTTTATTGAAATGGTTGTGAAGCATTGGAACATGCTGCCCAGGGAAGTGGTTGAGTCACCATCCCTGAAGATATTTAAGAGACAGGTAGATGTGGTGCTGAGAAATATGGTTTAGAGGTGACCTGGCAGTGCTGGGTTAATTGTTGGACTTGATTATCTTAAAGGTGTCTTCCAACCAAAACTATTCTATGATTCTATATGTAATGAAGTAGTTAAAATTAGACAAATTTGATGTATCTGTTTGTATGTATATGTTTTCATATTTTTATGCAGACTTACAAATAGTAATTTTAGACTGTTTTTATCTTGTTTTAGTGTTTACTTGCTAACATTTTTAAGCTTTCCATCATACACAACTGCTAAATATATTTCCCTCTGAGAAGCTAAACAACTGATGTTATATAATCTGTCTGGATTATAAACACTTTCTTTCATTTAAGCATTCCTTTTTTATAAAAACTTCAACATTTTAGAAGTATTCACTGTCGTGCACACAATAAAAATGAATGGTTTGTCTATAAACTGTTTCTTCCAGTCCTTCTATCAATAAATGACCAAAATGCAATTTACAGTGATAGGCTCAAGAGATCAGCTTCTTTACAATAGTGTTCATTTAACAGCTTTCAAGCTCTTATTATTCTGAGGAGAAGTGGTGAGAAATATATATTCAGATAGTGTGCACTGCCCAGCAATCAAATTCTTATCTCATGCTTGTAAACAGGTAACATTTGCAGCCTGACCCACTTGTCTATAATCAGATAGGAGGGTCCTGCTTCTTCTGTGGGTATAGAGTTCTCAGCAAAGAGTCAAAAATCTGAAACTGAAGATAATAAGGGAAATCAGAGAAGTGAGACAGTGACTCCCCATTTAGGAAAGCTGGAATATCTCAAGTTATTCTTTCATTGTCGTTCCTTTTCATTCTTTCGTTGTTTGGTTTGTTGTGGTTGTGGTTTTTTTGTTGTTGTTGTTTGGTTTTCTGTTGTTGGTTTTGGTGTTTTTTTGTTGTTGTTGCTGGTGGTTTTTTCCCAGTCATTGTTGGGGTTTCTTTTAAATTATTATTACAGGCAGCAGTCAGGGTGCATCATCATAAGAGCCCCCTTAAGTAACTTTGATGAAGTTAACTGAGGTGGGTTTTTTTTTAAAATTCTGGTTCTAACAAATTCCATCTTCGTAACAGGGTGAAAATTATATGAAAATCTTTAAATTGGTGTACAACTAAGTAACTTCAGCTGTCACAGACTTAGTCCCAAACTACACCAACACCAAGAATTAGGTGTATGGTTTATCTGTTATTTGTATTATGATGCTAACTTGTGTCTGAGTGTGTTATTTGTCTGTAAGGTCTTAAGTTACTGACATCAAACTTTTAATGAGAAAGTCACATTTTCATCTACAGTTGTTATTTCATATTCTATGGAAAAGAAAAAGAATTCATGTAATATGAAACACATTTTTCAGTGAAACATTTTCATTAGCCATAGTCAACATGCTTTGGATAACATTTCAATCAAAGGAAAAAAATGTGAGCATTATACAGAAGTGAGAATACCTAATAAAGATATGAAAGGTGCCTTATCCATCATGTATTACGCACACTATAAATTACAGTTTCATGAAACACAGCACACCTGTCTCAAGAAAGAAAATACTGCTGTATTTATTTAACATATGAACATATTTTTGTAGCTTTTAGTCAGAAGGGAAAATATAAACAGAGTCAAGAGAGTTGAACAGACTGAGGTTGCAATGTCAACAGTTTCTGTTTACTCTGTTCTTCCTTGCAATCTTGGATTTCTTTGTGTCACAGGTGTTCATTTTCCCCTTTTCAGTTGTTTTGGGGTTTTTTGTTTTTGTTTTTGTTTTGGTTTGGGTTTTTTGTGGGTTGGGGTTTTTTTAATGGCTTTAATTTTGGGGTTTTTTTTTGGTTTTGGGGTTTTTTTTAATACAATATCTTAGTTTAGAAAAACAACATATGTTTGTGTAAAAAAAATGAATTCAAAATTTTCTGAAAAACTTGCAGAGATACTTCATGATATTTTCTCAATGAAAAGACAGCTGCCAGTGTCTCCAAATTACATGCCACCAAATCTTTTGCAAAAACCCCAACCGTTAGGAGTCACCAGCATTAGAATATGTCATAACATTGTAATGAAATAAATATTCTATTTCCTTTTTTGAAAGAAGAACTTGTGAATAATATGTAACCAAGGATGCATCTTGAATTTTGTAAGGTTTTGAGAAAGTTATTTGTGACATTCTCATAAAATATGGAAATAAGGTAGGTGAAAATATGCAAGGTATAATTCTGAATCTCAAGGTGAAGTTGAAGATTACATTAAAAATCTGAAACAGGAGATTTCTGAAGATATATGAGACTGGACTCAAGCACATTAGACAACAATGGTATAATTTAAAATTAATTTAATTTTATAAATATTGTGAAAACAAATGGGAAATACTACACTTCAAAGGAGAAATCAATATAAAATGGAGACTTCTGAAACAGCAGTGTTGCAGGAAAGATGTGGAAAAATCTAGATTAAAGCTTTAAAGTACTATGGTCATAGCTTGAACATGGAATTTTAATACTGTTCATAAAAATGCTCTGATTTAACATTTATAATTATTTTCCTGCACGATGGACAGAATCAACTGAGAATTTTAAGTTATTTTTTAAGTTGCTTAACACAGCTAATGCAGAGAAAAGTTAGAGAATCTTTCTGTAATTCACAAATAAAACAATAGCTTTTTTAATGGATTTCTAGTCTTCAGAGTTCTGAAGGTGACAAAAGAACATTACAACATAAGGAAATGTAAAGTAATATTTTTTAAAATACTAAAATTTGGTATCTTCTGAGATTGGATCCTACAAATTTAGAAGTATATGTTATAAATTATGCATATACTTGATAATCATCAATAAACTATCCTAATAGTTTCCTTTTGTAGTCTTTAATGGATTAAATTTGTTGGGGAAAAAAACAAGCAGTAATATAAAAGATTTGTATGTGTCATCAGTGTTCAGTGTTTAGGTATATACATACTATTAGTTCTTGAGATATTGAATAAGACTAGGATATTGTGAAAGGCAGACTTCTTGTCTTGCATAAGACTGATGTGACAACATCCAGTCTACAGATATTGCTCCACAGGCACCAAGAAGTTTCACAGCTAACTAAGAAGTCTCTTTAGGTAGACCATTGTTACTTAATTCCACAAAGATGGTACCTGATTAGATTTAGATTTACTGATAGATAAGTTGAGTTTAATTTAGGAAATGGAGTTATACCAAATAAGTCAAGATACTGCTATCGTTAATTCTGGGAGAGGTTTTGTCCAAGTCAATTTCTTTTAAGCTGCTGTGGTAGTTCAAAAGGCATAAAACTAATCTGCAAGCCTCCCCCCAGTATGGAAAACTGCTAACCAAATACACTACTGCTTCTTATATTCCCATAGCATTCTGCACAGGGAGAACAGCAAGAACAATTTTTGGGGGAGAGTATAATAACTTGAGCTCAGGCTAATGTCAGCTGCAGGAGACCCTAGTTCAGCTGGGGAGATAACAGTCAGTTGTGGAGACACCAGTCAGATGATACTAATTAATGCATGACCCACAGTCTGAACTGTGCTACAGCAGTTAGTTAAATGAGGAACAGAGATAAGGAAAGGTAGCCAGGGGTGTTAATTGCAAGCAGTTTAACTCTGCCATTGGAAAACAGAATGGTATCAGGTATTTGTTTGATGGATTTCCACAGGAATGGGTTATTGAAAAAAAAAAAAAAATAAAAATCTTTCAAACCTATTTTGCTGTCTTTTCATATCTTCGTTCTCATTTTATGATTTTAAATGTTGTTCTAGAAGGCTGGAATTTGGCACTGGTCTAAAGTTTTAAGAAAGCTGGGAATTTACATCTTGGTACCCAAAGCAGTTTAAAGCATCTAATGGAGTCCAGAAGTAGCTTTGGGTAACCCTGTTTGACATGGGAACCATAGCTGCTTCAATATGACTGGAGGAGGAACTAGCTATCCACTTTTGTATAGAGGTGGTTGTGTTTGATAGCATCAATAGGAAATTTCAAATTTAGCAATATGTAAAACACACAGAAATATTTTTTCTAGAGTATTCTTCAATGCTATGTCAGAGAAGCCAGAAAGCCTTGCTGTATACATTCTTGTACTACTAAAAAGGAATTTATTATTATGTATTAATGCGGTTATTATTCTCATGCTTTTAATAGCAGTAACAAAGTTGTTTATTTCACAGGAGTTGGGCATTGCTTATATAAATATGAGACTAGAAACAGTCCTTGTATATGCAAAGCATGACTAAGAAATTAATCCACATTAGCTTAGCAAATATCTAAAAACTGTAGATATGTGCAAAACATGGTAATATTAAAAGACCAAGAAAATCTAGTATCATTCTGTTCTCCCTTGTGTCAAGCATACAGAATTATGGAACATGTGATCTCACAGGAATTCAAACACATTAATTACTAAATAAATACAACAGGAAATAGGTCACAATAGCTTTATTTTCCTAAAAATCAAACATTCTTTTCTGTATGCAGTTAGAAGTACCAATCTTGTTTATTACAATTCCTTGCCATGTGCTGTATATCATACATAATTCTGGGTTATTAAATTCCTGAAGCATGCGATACAACGAACTTAATAGATTTTATGCAAATCATTATATAACAAGATAAGAGCAGATGGTCCTCATCACATTAGAATCTTTCCATAACAGTTTCATATTTTGTTTAAATTAAACAAAACATAAGGTACCTCTGTGGCACCTAACTTATTTTAACTTATTCTACCTCACTGTTTTTCTTCCAGTTTTCTTATTCATTTGTATAGCATTAAATTAAAATATTTGTGAAAATGTTCCATAGACATTTAGTTGTTTGCTATTTCAGAATTATGCAGTTTTGAACATATACAGATATTTGTTTATTCCTATTTTTCCATCAGAATTAATCTATTGTTATCAATAGAGTACATAATTCATCTCACAGAATTGCCTAGAGGAGAGAAAGCAAACTTTACACCGGGAATCTTAAACTAGCAGCTTTTAAACTCTATTGCTATACAGCTCTATGACATGTATCCCTTAAAACTCACTCATTTTACATTCTCCCTGCCACCAGCAGTGTCAGAAGATGAAAGATAGAGCAAATCAAGCTAAAAGAAGCTATGAAAACAAAAGTTATTGGAAAAAATAAATGCAATACGACTTTCTTCTGTCCTGAGAGATTTTAACAGCATATCTGAGGATTTTCTCTCCTGTTGCCATCTCAAATAAATGTTATCATCTTTTATATCTATTGCAACAAATGTTCTATTGCAAAAAATAACTAATTAATTTTGTAATAAGCAATGAGTGATGTAGGAAACAGTCTATCGAAAGCTGTTGTAAAAACTTTATTCTCAGTCCTGCTTTGAACAAAGATGCATAATATTATAGTTTAATCTTAAGGGATTCTATTGTCATATCACAAACTGCAATGTTTTTTCAGGAAAACAGAAAGTCTTCTTTCCACAATATTTATCAATTTTTGAAACTCCCGCTTTTATGAGACCCTCTGTAAGCTTACTTACTCTATGTTTTCAGTTTTTCTGAAGAGGAACAATGTAATATTCCACTGGAAGGGGTTCAACATCTGCCAGGGCTATAAAGGACACAGTTGAAATTCAGTAACTTTTACCTTTTTCCCTCTTTCCTTCCTTCTCTCTTTATTTTATTTCTTGAAATCCCTTAGTGAAGGATAATACTATTCCAAAATATATGATCATATAATAATTGAGGATAGGAGAAAGCCATATTCCCAGCTTTTATACAGTCAGAGAACAACTTTGTTAATGGTCTTGTACCTAAAACAAAAATTTTCTAGCACAACTTTGATGCAACTACTTGACTGAGTTTTCATAGCTTACCAGGATTCTGACTGAAATGACTACTTACCAGGATTTTGACTGAAACACTATGTATTCTACAATAAAGGTTGTATTTTTTCTCCATTGCAGCATAATAAACAGATTATTTTCCCAGAAGCTATATCTCAACACCTCAGCTTTTCTAAATCACAGAATCACAGACTCACAGAATGTCAGGGACTGGAAGGGACCTCGAAAGATCATCCAGTCCAACCCCCCTGC
>JAAGNO010003136.1:105807-121845 GCA_033439905.1 Ceryle rudis | reverse complement strand
AAGCAAAGGGAGCGCAGGCGATAGAGGCGGGAAAGTCGGAGGCGTCTCTTCTCCGCCCTCTAGTCCCGCAGGCGCCTGGGACCGCGGCGGGCCCGGTCTCGGCCTCTCTCGGCCTCTCTCCTCCGGTAAAGTGCCCCGCCGGAGCGGCGGCGAGCGCTGCACGGGGGGCCCGGGGGTGGGCAAAACAGCGCTGATTTATGGGTTTATATTACGGACGTTGAATTTTCTGACCTAAGGCAAACCCCAGAGTGCTGGGTCTGCGTCCCAGACTGCCCGATAAAGCCACTCTCTTTGCCCGTGGGTTGCTTGGTAGGATCAAGGACATCGTGCCCCAATCCCCTGCCCCAAACAGCAGCCAGGACCAAAAAGTCAGAGATTAAGCAAAAAAACCAACAAAACTAAAGACATTAAAAGGAGAAGGAAACATACTTTGAGATTTCAGACTTCACTATTTCCATATTTGATAGTCAAATCAGGAAAGAAGACACACAACTGCCTGTGACAGAAGAATCGTCTATAAATAAGAGAGCGGTGCCGATGCACGGTTGCTCCTGAGCAAGCATGGCCCTCTGCTCACGCGCAACGCCCGGCATCGTTGGAAGAGCTGCGCTGAACTCGGCATCGCTTCTCTTGGCTGCCTTTGCTAATCGCCACCAAGATGTAATTTAACACAAAAATAACACTCCCATCTCGTGGGAACTGCACCTCACAACTGTTACCAACATCAAGGTTGTGAGAAGACAATCTCAACTCGACGCCACTTTTGCTAGCCGTAGGCTGTGCTATGTGCTTCTGTAACCTAGTAATAATAGACCTTCCTTTCAACTGCCTGAAGAACTGCCAAAATAATAAATAACTAGTATGAAAGCAATGTCATTCTTGTGGCAGAAAGAACAAACTATTGTTGCCACAATTCGGTTTACAAACCCAAGTCCCTCATCTGCAGTACACACACACATGATTAAAGTCACACCCGTCAGTGGTCTGAAGTGCTTTTAAGGAGGAACTGGCAGTGTTTGAAGTGCGTGATGTCTACAGCACTACAGCCTGACCGGTGCTTGCCATTATGACATTTGACATTATCCATCCATCTCGGATGAATTTTAAAATTAGCTGCCTTGCATCAGCACGTTTAATTTCAGTTCACGTCCTTTCCACTTCTGTGTAATGGACTTCTCGCTTCTCTCTGAAGTGTTTTCATTTACTATTGTGAAAGTGTGAATTTGCGGTGTATCACCACCCCGGAAGAGCTTCAGTTTACCTACCAACCAACATATGTGTCGAGCATGTGGAATTTTATCATCAAAACCATTATTAAAATAAAGGTAGGTTTTAATATATTAGTTGGGAAGTGAATTATTTATTTTGCATGTAATGGGGATATAACTCAAGTCCTCTGTAGCGTCTTGCAGCCAATAACTAAATTAATGTGCCTGAAACGGTGTGCGGTTGTACACATCTACGTTAGAATATATAAATCTGATGTCTGTATTACCATGACTCAAGCAACTTACCAGCCCTGGCAAATATTTAAAATCATTTCTTAGCAGTTTCATTTTTCTTTTATGACTTACTCTGTATATTAACGCTTGACATCAGTGGACTATTTGAAACTGTGGTATATTAAATATGTAATTGCAGGTTCCCCAGAAGGGCCTGGCTAGGGCTGAAGGCAGAAGCTGTGCAGGGGGTAATGTGGCACAGGAATAACCCTGACCTACCTGCCCCCTGCATCGGGGGTGTCACAATCCCGATGGGGGGGGGGCGGTCCCCTTGGCCTCACTGCTGCCACCGAGCGAGGTGGGTCAGGAGCCACGCTCCTGGACTCTCCGAGACTGGTTTACAATTACTAGGGTGGGTACAAGGGATTTCATTATATGTGAGTGTATGTGGGGGTGAATACCCACAAATGTACTCACTTAGATGTATTTGAAGCTCCTCTCATCATGCCTAGGTGTTTCATCCTGTAGGGCACCAGCTTCCAAGCAGAGAGATGTTCTATAGGAGTAGGAAAACACCTTTAGTGACAGCACCATGAGGCAGAGCGGATGGGGTCCCACCATCCCCCCTTCTCTCAGCCTCCCTTCCTTCCCATCTCAGTGGGAAGCACAGCAGCCGCTGGGCCAGGCTGGCTCTCTCCTATCCAGGGGCAGTAGTTTCTGCATGGCTTTTGGTGGACCTCAGCTTCACTGCACCTCATCAGCCTGGCTGAGTTGCACCTCCTCTCTCCAGGGAGGTGGAATGTCTGCCCTGCAAAGAATAGGTAGGAAGGAGAGAAAGAAGGACTGGTGGCTGGACCAGGGCAATCATGTAATCTCATAGTATCTCATCTGCCCTGCTCATATATCACGTAAGCCCCTTCATATTCCCCTAACCATCTATGGCTGTCTCTGCGCAGGTCTCCACATTCACTTTCATTCCAGTACCCTGACAGCCCTAACCCTTAGCGCTATGCCAACAGTCCCAGTGAAGAACCATTATTCTTCACCTTCCCGTTACAAACACCTCAGCCAGACCTTCAGCATTTTTTTTTTCTGAGCTTCTTTCTGCTCGGCTTCTACTACCACCATGTAAGCAAAGGCAGATGGCAGGCAGGACTCTGCCTAGCGCCCAACAGGGTTGTGCTTGCTTTTCATATTCATTCCCATAGTTCATTCACTTGGTTGATAGGTGATGTCACAAATGTTCGCATTCTCTTACAGCTTTTTCTTTTAACAGTGAAAATAATTTTACCAGTTTACCAAAAGAGAGAAAGAAACCTGTCTACAAATAAACATTTTCTTAAACAAGTGCAGCTGAAAATTCCAGAAGTAAACTCACCAAGAATGTAAGAATCCCAACAAAACCTGAGGAAATGCCCCCAGATTGGCCTTTTGATGTGAAATGAGATGATGAGCTCAGTCTCTAACATCACTTACGTCCAAACAAAAGCCAACGCTCAGCTGTATTAACAAAGGAGATGGGGACTGGCCGGGTGTGAAGAACAAGTCATCTGCCCATCCCTTGGTGTGGGTCCATGGCGTTCGGCACAGCGCCAGGCAGGCACCAGGGCAGTTCGAAGCAGGATGTGTCCCTTCCAGGGAAGGACCTCAGAGAAGCAAGAAATTGCACCTCAATTTAAATCTTACTTTAAAGCAGACAGCAGATGTCGGCCAGAGCTGCAGCCAGACTCTGTTTTCGTTATTTCACCCTAACCATTACAGTGTGTAAAATAACTTGCCCTTTTGCCCTTTCCCTTCAGGAAAGGGATCACCCTTAAAAGAGAGAGTCCTTTATTTACAGTCAACTGATGATTCTAAGCATTCATAGTATTCTCACCCTTCTATAAGGATGAGAGACCTGAAAAAGGAGGAATGTATCTTCAAATCTTTTTATTCCTTGCACTTCTTACTCTCGGGGCCACTTTTACTCCTAAACACTGCCCCAAATATAATAATAATAATAATAATAATAAAAAATAATAATTTGAAAAGAGGAAATGGAAACATTTCAAAGGAGAAACATCACTTAAGCAATCAAGTGGACTAAAACTGTTGAGAAAAGAATGGCTAAGCCGACAATCTCTGCTCCCAGTAGACAGGCTTGTCCATACAACTCCCATTCAGCAAACACCCTGCGCTTGGCTAGGATATGAACAGGATTACTCAGGTAGCAAAGAGACGCCTACGCAGACATCGAAATATGTACATGTCCATTTAGACCAGGATATGCATATTAATTACTTTCATGACAGCCTCCAAAAGCAGATCGTGAAGAGACACATGAGGCTGTGAGCAAAACCACATCGGCCTGACCACCACCACCACCCTCACCTAGAGTTTCACTGGGTGGTTTTCTCTTTGCGCCTGAAGCTTGGGACAAAGGGCAGGAGGAGCGGGCAGGCAGGTGGGCTGGCAGGTAGGCAGGCAGGAAGGATGGCAGGAAGGATGGCAGGAAGGCAGGAGGGCAGGCAGGAGGACAGTAAGGAGGGCAGGAAGGCCGGAGGGCAGGCAGCTGGGCAGGCAGGAGGGCAGCCAGCAGGGCAGGCCGGAGGGGCGACAGCGGGGCGGACAGGGGGAGAGCGCGGGGGAGGGGAGGGGGGGAGGCGGGGAGGTGGGGCGCGGGGGAGCAGGGGTGCGTGGGGCCTCGTGGGCCTCGCTGAGGGGGAGGCTGGCTCTAGGCAGTTAGGCCCTGAGCCGTGGGTGCGTGGTCGCCTTTCAGTTCTGCTCCTCTTCGGCCTTTCTTGCAGGCGTGTCTCTGCGCCTCCGAAGGCCCAAGAGCTGTCCCCATGGCAGCGATCTACTCTGGGATTTACCTGAAGCTGAAAAGCGCTAAGACTTCTTGGGAAGACAAACTCAAACTAGCCCAGTTTGCGTGGATTTCTCACCAGTGCGTTCTTCCTAATAAGGAGCAAGTAAGTTCTTTTTAAATGGTAAACAGTGAAAGAAAAAAATGCTAGTAGTAAATTTCTGCTGAGGATAAATTGATTCATAAAATACAGATCTAGCTGCTTAAACTTGTAACTCTATGTAGTGGTGCAAATACAGCTCTGATAATTAATCGTGGGTGGCTCTTATTTTCTGTGTGGTTGTATGACATGCTTTCATAACATCTTCTTTCAAGTAGCTTCAGCAAAAAGACCTGCATTAGGGCAGGACGAAAGAGTCTTATAGAGGGGGCAGTGTGTGTGTTCTCTCTTCCGGATAGATGAGAAACCATTGTCTTCAGAGCTGTCATTAGCATTGTTTATTATATCCTATACAGGATGCTCTAACGTCTGATGCTTCTGGTCATAGTTAAGAAGAATAACTTCAGCGTGGGATAACTGGCTGTAGCTACATGGAAATTTCCCAGTGCTCTAAATTCATGCATATGAAAAGAGTGCACTCTGGATTTGTGGGCATCTCCTTGGGGGACGCTTGGAACCCACCCTTTCCCTTCAAGTCTGTTGTTTTGCCCTGTTTCCTGAAGGTCTTTTCAGTGTTTCCCTGAGTGAGGGGTGTCTTATGCTGCTCCTCCAGCCTAGTAGTTCTTTGGGCTCTAGGATCTACACTGTCTGAGATCCGTGGTTTAAGTTCTTGTTGTTTTAGTTACTTAAAATAGTAAACCTAGCCTTACACCATCACTTTATTTTTAAATCAATAATTTAAATTAATAGGTTTCAGCCTTTTCCAATTTGCACACATTGAAATTTTTAGGCCTGCATTTCTAGGTAGTAGATTTAAACACACAAAGAGAAGGATATGAAAGGAATAATAATTATTAGAAAGTGAAAACCATCTGATTATTTAAGTTTTGACTTAAAAGACTACAAGGAACAATGGGTATGGACTTGAGCATAGAAGGTTCCACCTCAACATGAGGAGGAACTTCTTTACTGTGAGGGTGACAGAGCACTGGAACAGGCTGCCCAGAGAGGTTGTGGAGTCACCTTCTAGAGACCTTCAAAACCCATCTGGATGCATTGCTGAGTGACATGCCCTAGGTGATCCTGCTTTGGCAGGGGGTTGGACTCTATGATTTCTAGAGGTCCCTTTCAATCCCTAACATTCTACAATTCTATGATTTGCTAATCAGTATTGACTGTCAGAATTATTCCGTGATGAAAGGGCCTGAGGATGTTGACTTCTGAAAGCTATGTTACTAAGGTACGGGGAGCGCAGGGCCAATGCTGGATTTAGAGTGAAAGGTCTTAGGAATTGAAATGTACAAGGGTGGACTTCGCTTCTTATTCAGAGTCTGTTCTGCCTGCATGTAGAGCAGTTCTCAAGGTGTGAGTGCTGTAATTGTGAAGAGGTACTACTTTTATCTTGTTTTCCTGGGGGGGTTATTAAAGATTACATCTTTTCCCTTTTGTTAACAGGTATTACTCGATTGGGTAAGCCATGCGTTGACTGTATACTACAATAAGAAGCTTAAACTGGAGGATGAAGTTGTTGAGAAACTCTGGGCATATCTAGACAACATTATTCATAGTAGAAGGCTACAGAATCTCTTGAAGAGTGGGAGGACAATCAGTCTCAGTTTTACAGTTGCACAGGTAACTAAAACAGTGGATATTTTGTAACACACTGGATAGCAGTGCTGTGCTGACTGTGTCTGGCACAGAGTGAAATTTCTTCGCAGTAGCTGGTACGAGGGTCTCTTCTGGATTTGTACTGAAAACAGTGTTGATAATTCAGGGATGTTTTAGCTGTTGCTGAGCAGTGCTTACACAGAGTCAAGGCATTTTCTGCTTCTCGCACTACCCCACCTGTGACTAGGTTGGGCGTGCACTAGAACTTAGGAGGGGACATAGCTGGGACAGCTGACCCCAGCGGTCCTAAAGGATATTCCATACCATATGACATCATGCTCAGCATTTAGAGCTGGGAGAAGAAGGAAGGGGGGATGTTCAGAATGATAACGTTAGTCTTCCCAAGTAACCTTTACATGTGATGGAGTCCTGCTGTCCTGGGTGTGGCCGAGCCCCTGTCTGCCGATGGGAAGTGGTGAATGAATTCTTTGTTTTGCTTTGCTTGTGTGTGCGGCTTCTGCTTTACCCATTAAACCGTCTTTATCTCAACCCATGAATTTTCTCACTTTCACTCCCCCCTGGTGGGATGAGGGAGAGAATCAGAAGAGTGAAGGAGTGGCAGGGTGGGGCTTAACTGCTGGCCGGGTTTAAACCACGACAAGTGCAGGTCTTGTACACTATGTGACTCTTCCTCACAGTGTAGGATGTAACGTGAAACATATAATAATTAATCTGGTGGCTTTTAGGACCTCTATTGGAAACTTCTCTATTTCTGTTCTCCAACACAGCTTGTATTTGTGCAGCACCAAGGCTGAAAATGGCAGCACATTCTAATAATAATCTTCCTTTCTGTCTTTTACTTCTTCAAACTATCAGAGAGTAAACTGGTTTAAGTATTTCAATAGGTATGTAAAAGCTCAATTCTATATGTTGCTCTTCTGTACTATTTACTGCTTATATTGCCATTTTGCCTGGAAGTCTTGGGGAGAGAGAGAGATTGTCCCTCACGGTGGGACTCATCACTGGTTTTGGGTTGAATATTCATGCACTGTAATGATCAGACCTTGCAGCTCCTCATAACTGAACAGTGGTAGCACTGAATCAGTACTGATTTTAGTAATATAATTATTTTAGTTTCATCTGAAAGTGAATGGGAAAGACTTCAGTTACAGTTTAGAACTGAACCAGAAAGTGTAACTTCTTATTCACCTTCCTGGTTACAAAAATAGCAGAATTAGTGGACAGCTGCAAAGGCAGTCAAAATGATTAGGAAAATGACACTTCTGTTTGTGATCTGGTTGGAAGGACACAGGAGAAGGTAGTCTTTACCTGCAGAAATGGAGTTGTGAAGTGGGAAGAATTGAGTGGATGAAATCTGTGCTTCAGAGATGTTAAACAGAAAGTGTGCCAAATTTGGTAGTGGTCTGGATGTGAAAACCTGTCTGGCTGAAGGTTAGGTGAGAGTTACAGGCCAGAGTACTGTAAAGACCAAGGACAGAGGTGATAGAGGTTCCAGTAGAAAGAATTTAAGGATCTGTTTTAGTCCAGTGGGGCTTGAGCTGACGCGAGGAACTATCCACTACAAGGCATACAGAGACAGATGAGATTTTAACTCAGAAATAGAGGCAGATTTATAAATTGCTACTGAATTTGTTTGCTGACAAGATTATCTGGAAGTGAGGAAAGGTAGCAAAAAGGAGATGAAAGGAGAAAACTGTAGGGAAATCAACACAGTTTGAGAAAAGGAAGGGAAATGCAAGTTCAAGTAAATGTTAATTCTTGAGAACCATGTGTCCCTCAAAGAGGAGAGAGAACAGTCCTTCACATTCCAGATATCAGAACAGGAAACTGTCTCTTTTTAAAATATAAAGATAATATTTGTCATGGACATTGTTACTGAATAAGCTTTCTGCATAAGAGGTGGGATGTGTTGTGTGTGTGGGTTTATTTGTTTGGAGCATAATTCTGGGGACGTTGCAAGAAGGGAGGAAATTTACCCCTACAACCTTTCTGCAGCCTCAAGTATGGGTAGTCTTAAGCTGTTGCCAGTAGCACATACATATTAAATGAGGGCTTCCTCACTCATCCTGTGGTGCAAACAAGTACGGTGACACAGTTCTGGCCAGAGGAACTTCTAGTTTGAGACCTATGATGTGAGAGGCCCAGCAGTAGCTGTTGGCAAGTCCCTGTTACTTCCATTTTGCAGACAGAGCTCACAGAAGTTATTGTTCGCTCATCATGATGAGCTTTTTCTTTGTGTGCAAAATTAACTTCTTTTTTGTTTTGTATTTTTTTTCTAATCCTCAGGTCATAAATGAAAGGTTATCCGAGGCCTATTCTCAAAAAAACCAGCAAAACATTGGCACCGTGCTGAGTTGCTCCAGTGGCATCCTCTCTACTCCATTGCTCTCCATCATTTATACAGCAAAGTGTGAGCTCTTGATTGATCTCCTTAGCAAGCTGTCCAAGCTGGCATGTCAGCAGCTGGCTTCTGATGACACTGTGGGCTCCCAGTTGTTCAGTGTCCTCCAGCTTACCTTTGCTCAGTACCTCCTGATCCAGAGGCAGCAAATCAACCCAAATCGTGTGTTTGGGCAAGTGACAAGTCACTTGCTCCAGCCGTGTCTGCTCCTGAGGCACTTGCTGACTGTGAGGAGCTGGACACAAGCAGATGACAACTATGTGCGCCAGCACCTGAGCAGGGAAATCCGAAACCAAGTAGAAACTTTGCTTCGGGCTGGGTTATTCCAGCCTGAGCTTTTGTCGTCCTACAAAGAGGAGCTGCTGCCAGAACTCCAGGAGAAGAAGAAAGGAGCTTTGAAAAGTCTTTTGCTACCAGTAAACACAGTGCAGACCAAGCTAGGCAGTGGCTTTTGTGAACCTGCCCTGCATGGAGCTGTTGTGGCTGGTTCGGTGTCCCTGCTATATAAGCTCTTTCTGGACTCGTACTGTAAGGCAGAAAACCACCTTGTGTGTTTCCACATGCTCAGCAGGCTTTTTGGCTGTCTCAGGCTCTCTGGCCTGCAGCAGGGTGTGATGGGGGATACGCTCTCCCCTGCGGACTGGAGCACAGAGCTGCTTGCTTTGGAACAGCTGCTGAACTTGGTACTCAGCAATGATATTTATAATGTTGCCAGTGACCGCATCCGGCACAAGGAGGTACAGTTTGGGTTTTACCGCAAGCTAGCACAGATGTTGATGAGGCATTCCCAAGCGTCCATCCCTGCTTGGTTCAGGTGTCTCAAACTCTTGATGTCATTAAACCACCTTATAATAGAGCCAGACCTGGATGACTTAGTGGCCTCAGCTTGGATTGATGCCAATGTCTCTGAGCCACGCACGAAGAAGCCCCAGGAGGCTCTCATCAGCACTGTGTTTCAGACTTACTCCAAGCTGCGACAGTTCCCACGGCTCTTTGAGGAGGTGCTGACAGTCATTTGCCAGCCAGCTGTTGATGAGCTGAGGCTACCTGCCTTCTCTGCTGGCCTGACAGTAAAGCTTCATGAGTGCCTCCTTGAACTGCCACCCAACCAGATTCTGGACATTTTGTGTCTCTTTGTGGAGAAATGCCAAACCCTTATCATTCCTGCTGTTGAAGGGTCAATTGACATGGCCTTGAAGCTGCTGTCAGTGAGCTCAGTGCTGCATGCTTTTCTGTTCAATATCAGGAGCCTAGATGATGTCACTCCTTCCCCTGTGGTCCTTCGAACACAGAGTCTGCTGGCAAAGATGCAGAAGGGAATAATTCAGCCACTGTTGGAACTGCTGCAGGTTCCTAGAAGAGAGGAAGAGAAATCAGACCTTTGGCTAAGAAAGGCTACTGACTCTGCTCTCTTTCTTGTTTACACTTGGGTTGAGGTAGACACTTTGTTTCGTGTTAGCTGCAGTAAATATGTGTCTCCAATTGCTGAAATTGCTGATGCTGTTACTGAACCTGCTGCGAAGCACTGGGGCATTTCAGCTTTCCTCTCTGGTATGGAGGAGCAGTGTTGGGAGAGAGTGATGGAACTTGCAAATAGTTTTGCCTCCACTAGTAAATATTGCTTAGAACTGCTAACACTTCAGAAAATGAAGATGATCTTAATGCTAACCAAAGCTGACCTACAGGCCTTGCAACATGCCGCAGCTTTCATCCTGGAGACTGGGAGATCCGCTATGAACAGGGGAGAATGTGAACCATGGGATGGAGATATCAGCGCGATAAGTGATCTTACCTACCCTACGGCACACTGGCACCTCGTGATCTCCAACCTGACTATCCTGTTGCCATATATTTCCCTGAAAGATGTAGAGTACATTGCAAATGTACTTCTAGAGACATTAGTATTGGCCAAAGCTCAGGAAGCTGCCACAGACCAGGAGCCTTCCATCAGCATTGGAAAGGTATCTCTTGGTTTGATGCATAGCTCCTTTCTGCCGGAATTGAAGGTCCTGCATTGTGCTTTTCTGACCAGTCTTATTCATCAGTTCGCTAGGGTGCTGCCTACTGCTGCCAGGGATTCAGTAGATCTGCCACTTCAGCAGCTGTCTGCAGGTCATATCCCTTGGCATGAAGAAATCCTGTCTCCTTGGAGACCTGTTGACCTGTTGGAAGCACCGTCAGAAAACAAACTGCTGAAGGATGAGCTCAGCTTGTCTTGGAAAACATTGGAGAAAGTTGCTCAATGTATAGTATTGTTAGCAAAAAACGGCTGCCCTGTAACCCTGAAAGAAAATCATCTAGAAACCTGCTTGGCTTTGCTAGAAATTACTTCTTTTCTGAAACTAGACAGTCTTCTTCCTTCTGACTGTACCCGATTTTTTCTGGTGCTGCTGTCCCTGGTAGCTAATACCAGGGCTAATGTCTCTTGCAGCAAGCTGTTATTGCTGAAGTTTTTAAGTACCTGCTTCCACCTCCTCAGGTGCCTGCAAGCTGGCAGGAATGCCAACTCTGTTTTTAAGGTGCTTCATGCCAGTGATATTCTTGAAACTGTCATGACGTCCCAGCTAACAGCTAGCAAATTCATCACTGATGTCTCAGCCGTTCCTGTTTGGGCACAGTATCTCCAGGAAGTCCAGGCCTTTTTGGAAAACTTTCTTCAGATGATTATTGAAAGAAGGCAAAGTGTGAAGCTCAACTTGGAAAAGTTCATGTCTTTCCTGATGAACTGCAAGCCAGACGTTGGTGCAGACAAAAGCAAGGGCTGGAAAAACTGGAATCCTGCAGTTGGACAGTTACTGCTCATGGCCTTCACCACACTGTGTCACGTCATCACACTCTACCTTCAGCAGCTGCCAGAAAAGAAGCTGCGGTCTGCGGATATGCTGTCTGCTTTGCTGGAACCAGTAGTTCTGCAGATGGTCAGAATTGTTGAACACGGTCTTCAGAGTAACACCCAAAACCAGCCTTTGCCCGTAGCATTCATACCATCTCTCACTACTCTTCTCAAAGCAGATCTGACCCATGCTGTCAGGGGTGGGCAGAAGGAGCCCAGTGCATTTTTAGAGCAACCCCGTATTAAACTGTACCAAAAGTTTTACTCTCAGATACTGAAAGAGCTGCCCGGCGCAGGAGGTAATCTGCAGTTCCTTCAGTCTGCGTTGCAGTTCCTGACAGTATTCTGCTCGGTGCCAGAGCTGTATCCTGGAAAAGAAACTGCGGTCACGGTTGTTTTTTCTATAAAAAAGCTGCTTGCTGGTATGAAAACTCCCATTTCCCACTTTCTTTGCTAATTTTGCAGTGCAGAGGCGAGTTAAAAGCCGTTTAGCAAAACATACAGCTTCTTGGCAAGTCTGTATCTATTTACATGTCTTAAAGCACTTGGCTATCTTTTTATAAATGCCTAAGAGCAACATTATCAAGGAGCCCATGTTTTGGTACCTGAATCACAGCCATCATCTCATTTGGTAATGATTTTCTCCTGGAAGTTGTAAAGGCTCCTCTAATAAGGTTGAGGTCTGAGTTACTCATTGCTGTAGAGCATTTTGAGAGTAACTGGAATGTGGTAATACTTCTGGATGCAGGGCTGAAGGTACAGTGTTCTACTCATGTAGTTGCTACAGTAGGCACCACTGAAGCAGCTGATGAGTGCCAGATCAGATCTGTCTTATCTGAGGATCTCAGAAAACCTTACAATAAAATATTAATCTGTTTTTTGTATTAGATACACTTGGAAGTCACCTAACTGTTAGGGATGCTGAATACTCGCAATTGTGATAATATCTACAGGAGTCTGGTGGATCAGTGCCTTTATCCCCATCAGTTAAAGAGCCAGGGCTAAAAATGACATGAAAAACCTCTCTTGTCAGCTGTGGGACCTAAAGGCTCCTTTATATTGGCTTATTCAGAAACAGAGATGAACTAAATACAGCATAGGCGTAGCTGTTCTCTTTGAGTTCTTCACAGTTGGAATTTGTTGAACTTAACTACTAACATGCTCTAGTGCAGTGATCTCCAGACACTTTTGATTGCACACACCTACTGGTAAAAAAACCCAAACTACGAGGCTGCATGCTCAGTTTATGTGTTTATTTACAAGTTATATGCATGCTCTGCTCTATTAGTATACTATGTGCATTACAAAGTATACACAAAAAGAGTTTAAAAAGCATGAGATAAAGATTAAATAAACACGATTTTTAGATTTTATTTGATTTATTACAGACATTTTATTTATAATTCTGCACCCCAATGGATGCATACGATGGGATATGCACACCCTACTTTGGAGGCTACTGCTCAAGTGAACTACAGTCATGATATGTTTGTATTTACATTAGGTAGTTAAGAACAGAGCATGGCTCTCCATGGAAAATCTGATCTTGAATTTGTGCCATTGAGTTTGAGCTGGGACTTACACACAGATAACAGGCTTAGTCTGTCTCTTCCCTGGCCTGCATTTTGATCTGTCAGCATTGTGGAGTTCAGCAAGGGCAATGAGAGCTGGGATTTCACATTAGAACTAGGGAGGGACCATGAAGACGCATCAATTGCTGTAATTTTTCTGCTGACTTTTCTCTCTGTCGCCCTGTGCCTCACTTTACTAGTGTAAGATTGGTAAAGTGCTTTAGCCTGGGCACATAATTAATCACTGTAAAAAGCTATAAGAATTTCTGATGAATAAGTGAAGTATTCAATAAGATGAGAGATGGATTCCTGTGGAAGAAGACTTCTGGAATTGCCACAGATCCTGTGAATACTCGAACTAAAAACCAATTAAGATATAAACTAGTCTAGGACTGTCTGCACAGTAATAACTGAGTAGGTGGGGATTGTGACTTATGATCATCAGAGACCTAAACTTTGTCAACTTAATGCTTCTGTGACTTGTGATGGCTCTCTGGCCAGCATTTGTAGCTAAGCCCAGTAGCTTGTTTAGCCTACTCTCTTGGCTTGTGCATGTGCTTTATTTGTAGTATTTCCATACTACAGAAGGCTTTTTATTGGTATGTTGACTGCTCTGTGAACTCTAGGGTAGGAAATAACTTGAGAACAGCAGTTCATTGTGCTAGTGGGGAGGGAGGTAAAGAGAAAGCTTGAGGCCCTCTATGCATTTGAGTGTTAAAAAGGTACTCACAGAGCTGTTTTAAGGTTCAGTTCATGCTGTTCTTACCTATGGAAGTCCCTGTCTTGGGAACCGATTGAGACATGTTTGTGTCTCTTGAATATGCAGGTCCTGCAATCACAACCCAGGTGATCCAAAGTATGGAGATGGAACTGACAGAAGTACTTGTCCAGCTGCTGGGAAACAGTTCTGCTGAGGAGTTTTATACCATAATGAGGCTGGTGCTGCAGGGACTTGAAATGAAGAATGTTTGGCAACAGAAGGCTAAAGTAAGGCATCTGTTTAGTTTGTTGTCAACTTTCTTCTTCATTTTTCTGTATCTTGAAAAAAATTTGTTGGCTGAATGACATAAATATTTTTTTTGTCCTCCTGCTTTATGTTCAGTGTTCAGGTCAAATTAATTTACACAATTAAGGGCTTGGTGACTGTGCTGAGGTATATTTTGGATATAAATTGAGAGAGCTGGAAGAATCATGGAAACCTACTGGAAGAACTTTCTATCCAGTTTAAGGACTCAGCAGTCTTAATGTATTGTCAACAGAAATGACACAGCTGTGGTGTTACAGGCTATGCTGAGATTTTTCTTCTACTTGCCAACCAGAGCCCTTGCACAACAGAGAACAGCAGTCACCAAGTTTATCCACTGTTTGTCTGTGGCTCTTCTTAAGAGGATTAAAGATGCTTTTAGAAATGTTGGCATTTTTAAGTAAAACTAAAACTGCACCTGTGCTTTTGGTATTTGTCTCTATAAAGACTTTTACTCTGTACTAGCCAGATACCACTCAGTAGCTTTTTTAATAGTATGCCTTTCTCCAGAGCAGCTTAAGCAGCAGTGGTGACATATGGAACACTTCTAGTAAAAAAGCCAGATGTACCTTATGTAGAAAGCTCAGTGACTTGAGAATGAAACTTGGATTAAACTTGGTGGTTTATGTGGCTCTGTCTTATTTCTCAGAAATAGACATGGATGTGCTGCATTGGTTCTTGATAGGTCTTTTTGAAAATATGTCTGGATTTCCTGTACTGTGCCTCTAATTCCTGCCACCTGAGCATAGCTTGTAATATGTTTCTTTTATCAGTCTGTCATAACAGCCAGCAAGTAAAAAAAACCCTTCCACCAAATGCAGCATTCTTAGTGTGTAGTGTACTGGTGTGCCTGTATTACCCTGTTCCCTTTGTTTCCCTGTATTACCCCTTCCCTCTGTTATCCACTGGCAGTTAAAGGAGAAGGCCTTCCTTCCTTAAAAGTCATGTAAGCCCTTTTGTACAGTAGGTTGATTCTAAAATAAATGTAGGATGCAGTACATTTGGGCCAGCGCTGTTCAGCCTATTACATTTTGTTGAGCTGCTGCTTAGTTTACAAATTCCAAAGGGATGTGTTGGTGGGAGGACTTTCACATGTCAAGGCTTTGATGATGCTCAAAACTACCACTGCCCTCGAAGGAGCTCCTCTATACTTGAAAGGAGCCCATGCATCTTGTACCTGTGACTGATCATCCATCTGCTTTCTGCAGGAAGTACTGTCAGCTGTTACTCTAACCAAACTGTTGCTCAGCTGCCCATTAAGTGGAGACAAAGAGAAAGCTTTCTGGTTTGCCAGCCCACAGATAATCACAGCTTTAGCTGTAAGTATCTCCTTATTGTAACTTCATTACCTATTCCGTTTATTTGTTGGGAGTCTACAGTGGTTACATTTAACATGCACAGAGGCATGCAGAAACAAAAAAAATATGGATACTAGGCAAATCCATATCATATTCATCTGCACTTTTTTGTCTCTCCTCCTTCTTCAAGTAATTCTCCTCCTGTGAATGCAGTGTGTAGGCCATCCATTTCTTGTGATCAGTAATTTTCTGGGACTACACCATGTAATCTGGAACTTGAGAGACACTTGTTAGGCTGCAGAGAAGAGAGTCTGAGCCTCCTGTCCAAAGGAGAAGGTAAATGTCAGCCACATGTCACAGCAGAAGCCAACAGCAGCAAAACAAAAAGAAACAAAGTGCTCATGTTAAAAAAAAAAAAAATACATTATCTGAATTATGAATGGGAAACTTAACAGATAGTAACCTAACCCAGGTTTCCTGTCCTTCATTTGTACAGCGTACCAACCTGGTGACATAGGTTTTTCTTCTCTTATGGTAATGGTGTCTCTAGACCAGAATTTATCAAAGGTTGGCTTTGCAATGCCTGGGAACCTTGCAGTTTCTGCCCTTTTTTGTTACGTCTGCATGCTTGTAAAGGAGAGAACAGAACGACGTCATGGTACTCGTGTGAGGAAGTGCAAAGAGGTGGTGGTTGTCAGCTGACTGGGGTGTAGTTACAATTACATACTTGCAGCAGTGCTTGTTTGAGATGCATCAGTTGCATCCCTGCCCAGGGTACAGTTGCACAAAAATGGCTAAAGGGCAGGAGTCTCCCTGCCAGTCCTGCTTGCGCCAGTCTAGTTCCATTGACTCAGGCCAGAACATTACAGTTCTCTAGTGTGCTAGTAACAGGTGG
>JAAGNO010003136.1:41297-97835 GCA_033439905.1 Ceryle rudis | reverse complement strand
TACTCTGCCCTGGTGAGGCTGCATCTGGAATATTGTGTCCAGTTCTGGGCCCCTCAGTTCAAGAAGGACAGGGAACTCCGTGAAACAGTCCAGCGCAGAGCCACAAAGATGATTAAGGGAGTGGAACATCTCCCTTATGATGAAGGGCTGAGGGAGCTGGACCTCTTTAGCTCGGAGAAGAGGAGACTGCGAGGTGACCTCATTAATTTATAAATTTGTAAATTTATAAATATATAAAGGGTGAGTGTCAGGAGGATGGAGCCAAGTTCCTCTCAGTGACATCCAGTGATAAGACAAGGGGCAAAGGGTGCAATCTGGAACACAGGAGGTTCCATGTAAATGTAAGGAGAAACTTTTGCACAGTGAGGGTGACAGCAATGGAACAGGCTGCCCAGGGAGGTTGTGGAGTCTCCTTGTCTGGAGACATTCAAAACCCACCTGGATGTGTTCCTGTGTGACCCAATCTAGGTGATCCTGCTCTGGCAGGGGGGTTGGGCTAGATGAGCTTTCGAGGTCCCTTCCAACACCTAACATTCTGTGATTCTGTGAAACTACTTGAGTTGATACCAGTTTCAGTTCCTTAATGTTAACTTCTAAGATTTCATCAACTTGAGCTTCTTGGCTTGTAAACGAAAATGTGTAACTGACTTATATGGATGGGGTGATGGAAATAACAAACTCCTACAGTAAAAGGACACAGAGCTTGAATGAATGAAGACTTGCAATCCTGCTACAATTAAACCTCTAGTTCAAATATACTGTGCAACTGCCACTTAGCTCACAGCCCTCCTCCTCCAGGCTGAGCAGCAGAGTTCTGAAACACAAGCCAACATTTTTGTGTAGCAGTTACAAAGGGGTTAAAAAGAAGGCTGTATTTCACTCGCTAATCCTACGTCTTTGTTCAAGAACTGCTCTGGGTTTTGCTTTTTTTTTTTGCCTTTTTTTTTTTTTTTTTTTTTTTAATAGCCAGAATAAATGAAGTCACTGGCAGAGGACCACCTGCTGAGAAAGCAGGCTTTGTTTTATTGAGTACCTTCCCATGTGCGTGCAGTGTTCCTCTTTTGTCACACGGTGGAGCCATCCTGCAAGGGTACAAAAGCACCATCTGAAATCAGTTTTGAAATCCCCCTTTCTCCTAGGGTGGGTTACTTTACGAGCTCTTGAGTACCAGGAAGGTGACAGGTTTGGAAGAAGCACCGTCTCAGGGCTAAAGGACAGGATTGCGTCCTTTGTTTCACTTGAGCATTAGCTGCTTGTGAGTGCACCTAAAAGCAGAATTCTTACAGGCTTCTGCAACGGTTCATCTTGGCCAGATTCCCAACTGTTGATGCAGTGCATCTCTTCTGAGGGCTTCACTCGCTGCTGCCTCACTAACAGAAATACCTCCCACAGGCAGAGCTCGAAGGCTGGATATCAGGGTTCTGCAGACTGTGCCGCAGGCTCAGCCTGTGTCTCTGTGTGTGGTGTTTGTTACTCGTGCCTGGGCAGTGCCCAAGTCTACTGTGCTAAAACTACCTCAAATATAAAGTAAGAGACAGAATGGGCCAGAAGGTCAGTCATGACCGGCAAAGATCATATTTGTTTTATTTATCTCTTGTTTTTGTATAGCTGCTGTGAAAATCAGCTGATTTTGCTACTTATCTGGGGATGGGGCCTTGATGCTTGATTTGTGTTGATATTGTGGATAGAAATGACAAAAAAGATGATGGTGTAAGATGGTAGGAATTATTCTACCATAAAATGGTAGAAGTTATTTTTCCTGTTCTTACCTTCTGGGAGAAGACAATGTACTAAGTACTTACGTTTGAGTTTGAAATGGATCAGTAACTTCTTATTTATATACTTTTTGATGTGGCTTTGTGGCTGTTGGGCAACAGAAGGTTCCTTCCAATCATTATTATGGGTTAAAACATAATAGCATGAATAAAGGAGTACTTTGAGAGATTCCCATATCATCGTATTTGAGCCATTAAATGTCTACAGTGATAATAGCTATACTGGGATTCTATAATCTTTGTGTGTTACAGACTTGTGAGGACACTTGCCTTGAGGTGCAACAATTACTTTTCTACTTGAAGCAGATTCTAGCCAGTCAGGTGGAGAACTGCATTTGTGTCCTAAACAGTGTTAACAAGCAGAGAGAAATTGTTTTGTAAAAATTTTATTCAGCAAAATGACTGCTTGCTTTTTTTTTTTTTTCCAATAAGAAACACACAAAAGTGCCATTGTATCATTGTTGGCAGTGCTGACACTTGCTGCTGTGTGATTAGTGAAGTATTCTGCAAATGGCTGAAGTTTCTAAAAAGAAAGATGCTCCTGTTATTGTATCTACACTGTAAGATTTGTGTCACAGGCAAGGGGAAGTGAAACCTGATTTGCAATGGAGTAGTACTGATTTGTATCTGATTTGTATTCGTGTATCTTTTTTTAAAGTATGAAAGATTTTTATTTTTCTTTTTTGTGTGTGTGTGATTGACTTTAAAGTCTGTAAAATTTGTGAAAGAAAGTGTGTCCCTGTGACTTTGTCAAGAGTTTTTAGTCTAGGAAAGCCCTCTAGCAAACCCCTTGACAGTTCTTTAAGAGAATTTGGGAAGAAGAAATAAGGGCACTCCAAGTGCCTAAGCTGTATTGCCATCCCTTTCCTCCTGAAGAAGGATGCTGACTTTTTTGTACCTATTTCTAAAGATAGTAATGGACAAAAAAGGAAAAGACTAGTTTGTCCTTTTTAGGCATCTTTCAATGCAAGCAGAGGGTGGCAAGAGGTACAGGCCTGCAACAACTTTCCATCAGTGGCTGCTTGGTCCTTTCTAGTTCTAGAGTTGCTTGTGTCAGAAGAGCCTTATTCTGACATGTAGTTCTGGGGCACCTCATTTAAAATCAGTGAAGACCAACTTCTGCCCCAAAGCAATTGTCACTGGTTTGATTACCTTCTGTAAAAGTTGGATTCAGACTTACTTCTTGAAGGGAGAGGTTCCACAGATGATCTGCTTTGAACTAGACATTTTGTGGAGGCTGCTGCAGAGCATAGGCCCTCTTTTTCCATCAGGGAAGTCATTGTAATGCCTTTTCAGCTCTTCCCCCCCCCGCCACTAGAGGACAGGAGTCCTGCTGGTAGCTAGTAGGGAGGATTTGGAAAGCAAGCAAAGAATAAAAAGAGAGGGAAACCGGGGACATGTTCCGTGTTAATTCATTCAGCAGCTGTTTTCTGTTAGATTCAGGCACCCCTGCTTTTATTTCTACAGTCTCCACTTGAGGGATTGGTTCTGCAGCTTTCACAGACTTGTGTTGGGGCTTCTCAGGAACATGCACAAAGCCAAACATTTCTATCCTAAGGATGAGGACTATGGACTGCTTCTGTTGTAGGAAAGGAGAGAAAAAAGAGAGCAGGAATGGAGGCTTGGCATGACTATTGCCAAGGCTTTTTGTTGGTGAGAGGGTTTTGTTAATGGTCTGATTTTAGGTAGGAATCAGAAGCTTACAAGAGGGAAAGATCATCCTGGTAGCTGAAAGCAGAGCAGCTTTGAAAAATGAAGCTCTTCCTCTTTTTTCAGTGGATTTTAAACATCCGTTGCTTTATTTGGTGTACTACGAGCTCTTAGAAACCTCTTTTCGTGGTGGGCCTCCATGTGTGCAGCAGTGTGAACTGTGAGCAGGCACTTGCTGTTCTGACACACTGCCAGGTGTGAGAGACGGTGAGTGGGAGAAGAAACAACACTGCAGGGGGAAGTGATTGATTTGTGTTTAGTATTTCATGCCAGTTATAGAGTAGCATGTGGGAGTTCCTTTCAGTAACCTCAGAGAGTAGTATTGTTTGGTTTGGCTTTTGTTAATATCACAGGAAAAGAAAGGAAGAATAAATGACCACGTTACCAAAAAACCCAAATTTTCACATTGAGGCACAACTAGACAAATCTATAAAAGACAATTTGATCAACTACTACCATCAGCAAATTACATGGCCTGAGCAAACAAAACCTCAGCTTTATCAGACAGTGTATTAACTCATGGAGGGAAGGCTGATTTATTACTCCTCGTCCAGGCAGTAGCTGTCAGACCATAATCTCCTGAAGGAAAAGTATCCATCTGTGCTTATCACTTGAGAAGAGACACTAGAACAAACAGATTCTGATTTTAGGCTGACAAAAAAATGTTGCCACTTGAGCACAACAGGTCTGCCTGAATGCAAGTGGCTGCTGCTTGTTGCTGTTCACCAGGCTCAGGGGTGCAGCTGATTCTGAGCCTCTGCAGCTGGGAGTAAAATGCAGGGCTTTGGTGTGGTTTTGTTCTTGCATCTGCTGCAGGTGACCTGTGTGCTTTGCTTGCTGAGGCCTTACCTTCCTTGGCCTCTGACACAGACATGATCCTTCCCTGTAGGCAATTTGTGAGATTTGCAGAATGTTTAATGCTCAGTGGGTACGTAGGTGAATGGGGATTTTGTTTGTTTGGGTTTTTTTGTTTGTTTGTTTGTTTGTTTGTTTTGTTTTGTTTTGTTTTAAATGCCACACATATGAGTGATACAGCATTATTTGATTTATTCACAATAAATATCCCAAATGATAACCAGAAATTATGTAGACTGACAGAATAATCCTGCCCCTTTTGTCTTTCCACCAGACATATGTGAAGCTTGCTATTGTTTTAGTGTGCATTTTACTTTATTTTTTAAGATTTGTTGAGACTGCTCAGTGTTTTCAGGATACAGCTCTGCAAACATGAGCTGCTAGGACCTGATTTCTTCAGACTGACATTTAAAAATATGTTCCTTGAAGTTTTCATAACCTAAGCTTGTAATAATGAGAGCCTAGAGCATGTGCTTCCTAGTACCACATGCAAAGGAAATGTGTGTCTAAGAAACCTGTTATTAGCAGCTCATATTTTGTTTGTTCAGTGACATCTAAGACTTTCTAAGTAACGTATTTTCCCTTGCTCTAAAAGCAGATATCTTACTGCAGCAAAAGGCAAACCTGTTATTCAGATCTCACCCTGTGCTGTATCCTCTGTATGAGGAGAAACCTGGGGAGGAGAAATGCATTTGTTCCTGAGCCATGGAAACTCCAGCCGAAATCTCCATTGACCCAAGTGCCCCCCTTTCCCTGCAATAGCTAGGGAGTATCAGCTGTCACAGTATGTCTGCCTGCACTTCTGACCTAAGCTGCCATTTCTGTAAAAGCATCACCAGATCTGTTGCATCCCATCTATTAGCAGGGGGACTGTCCCAGCAGCTCCTATCTGAGGGGAGATTCTTAGCGTACTGAGAGCTGGGAAAGCCCATTAGTGTGAGTGGTGAGAAATGATAGTTTTTAACTTCAAAGGTTTGAAGTTGCACCAAATCATAGAGTAGTTTCTGTTGAAAAGAACCTTTAAAGGTCATCAAGTCCAACACCCCTGCAGTGAGTGCGAATATCTTCAACTAGAGCAGGTTGCTCAGAGCCCCTTCCAACCTGACCAGGGTTTCCAGGGATGGGGCTTCTACCACCTCTCTGGGCAACCCGTTCCAGTGCTTCACCACCCTTCCTGTAAAAATTTCTTCTTTATATCTAGTCTAAACCTACCCTCTTAGCTTAAAACCATTACCCCTTGTCCTGTTGCAACACACCCTGCTAAAAAGACTGTCTTCCTATTTCTTACAGGCCTCCTTTGAGTACTAAAAGGCCACAATAAGGTGGTTTTGAAGCATTCTCTTCTCCAGGCTGAACAACCCCAACTCTCTCAGCCTTTCAATCTGTTCTTTCTAGGTGAGTGTAATGTTATTGCAGCTGGGCTGTGTATCCATGGAACATGGGTGAACTGCATTAAATGGTTCCTCCTGGCACTTCTCCATTCCTGTTTTTGGAGGAGAGTATGTAGCTGTGTTGTCTTAACACAGGCAGTATCTGAAAGATGGGTTAACCTCTGCGTGCAGATCCAGGGTGTTGAGCGAGTAGTTGTGGTACGTGTGTCTTTTTCCCTGCCACATTGTAGCAGTGGTAATATTTAGAATTAGCTTCTGCGCACGATTTCGAGGGACTTCAGAGGGCAGATACATGCCCTTAGAGCTCATGGCACTTTTCATCTTCAAAGTGCATTATAATCATTAATACATTAATTAGGCATTCTCCCCTTCCTTCCTGCTAACAAAGTTTATTGAACTGAATGTATTTATCTTTGGGCAGCTTCTACAAGCAATCGAATGAATAATTTTCCTAATAACTTTAATAGCAAAGGCATGAAAGGGAACAGGGATGAGGAGAAGAGCAAGAGACAAAAGTGAATAAAGCTGCACTATGAAAGGAGAGGAGCAATTTAATTCTAGGTGTAACTTCAGCTATCCCTGCAACTCCCAGCTGGCAGATGCACAGCTTTTGTTTCTTCTGTCTCCCCTAATGTACACGTAATTGCACATCAATGCAACATTTATGCAAGCACACACAAATGCAGAAAAAGAAGATCATGGATGACTGGAACCTGCAGGCAAGGAGAACATGAAAATAGCTTGCAATTGCAAGGCGAAGAAAACCTGTATGAAAGTTTGACTTTTACATATGCTTACAACATCTTAGGTGGTTTTAAGAGAACCAGTATAATCTAGCAGAGAATTTTGCAGGGACCCAGGAGGTGGAGGAGGGTCATGAAAGGCTATGTCAGGGCGTTTAAGGCATTGAAAACTGTAATCTAGAGCAAATGAAGTAACGCTTTCCCTTTCCATTTTTACCCCTCAAGCACTGCCTGTTGTGCCTTCAAAGCACGCACTAAAACACAGTGTATAGACGTTACCATATATATGTTCCTACTCTCACAGTACATGTGGTGGAAGGACAGAATATGTTTTCTCTGAACAAGGACATGCCCACAATAAAGCTCTGAGATGCAGTGACTTAGTGACTGGGATGCTTCACTGTGAACTTAGTGATTTGCATTTTAGGCAGTGCACTGCCATTTGCTAAGTGATTTAACCTCTGTCTTCTCCCTGTCTTGTTTACTTAGATTCACAAGCTTAAGACCAGGAGGGACTACTAGATCATCTGGCCAGACCTCTTACGTATCATATCACAGTCCATTGAGCTTGATATAGTTACTGCTGTAGTGAACCCAATAACCTGTGGGTAGTTGCAACAAATCTTCCACAAAGCCATATTTTTGACATTAAGCTCTTCAGGGCAGGAGTTGTGTTCTATCCATGCTTTAAGTAGAGCTTCTCAGCAGTGTTATTAAACCAATATCAACACCAAGTAAAACAACAAGGGAAACACCAATAATGTTGATTATAATAAATTCTAAAAATATTTTATTGGCTAAGTTTGCAAAGAATGGTTTTATTTTGTTTTGATTTTTTTTGTTTTGTTTTAACTGTGAAGCCAACCACTATATATAAATTGTAGCCTTCAGAAAGGAAATTGAGAGGTAGCTTTTCAATTCTGGTATGTACATACTTTTTCAGGGCAGCAGACCAGGTATTGGGAGGACTCTTTAATGCAGTGGAGGAGGTTATAACAAAAAAACACCAACACAGCTATGAGCTGTTTGCCAGCAATTCAGATTTGCAGTAGGTTGCAAATATGTCATTGAGCTCCATACGGTAGTAAGGGTGGAAAATGTTGCAGCTGATGGCATACAGGATAAATGCTGTGAGTCTGAAATGTAGATTTTATTAAACATGGAGAATCAGCCCTGTTCTTATATCTCTTAATTCCTAATTTAAGGTTCAACTAGCCTGCCTGTGCCACTTTGATGGAAAGTGGCTTACCAAGTGGAGCAAATATTTTTTTTTTGGTAAGAATTATTTCAGCTAATGTGGATTTGACACTCTCACAGCTTCGCTCAAACTCTTTCAGTCTAGGAAGATGTTTGTCAGCATCCTCTTCCACTGAAAAAGTTAACTTACGTCTGAAACCTTGAAGGAAGAAAACCTTGACTTAATACAGAAGTGTTTGTGACAGGACGAGGCCATAGGAATGGAAGGATCCTTCCTAACCACCTGCCTCATTGTCACAGGAGCTCATTTCTTCCCCTTGGCACTTTTGCCTGTGTCACGTTTGCCATGGACTGCATGTAGGCTGCAAAGGGAGCAGGGGAGACAAACACGTGCCCTGAGAATTGACTGGAGTTTATTTGCTGCGATAGGAGCAGTGCCCACCGCCACCACTGGCAGTGACTTCTTACAGCCCTCGGTTGGAGAAGTGGCAGCTGGTTTAACTGAAGCAGTGTAGGGCCTCATCAATCTCACTGCACCCTGACAGAGGTTACTTTCCCCACAGCAGCATCAGTGGAGCAGAGATGTGGTTTCTCCTCAGACATTGCAGCTCTGAGCCTGATCTTTTGCCCCAAACCACTGGGAAGGATGGTTTAAAATAAAACACCATGTTGCAGAGAAGCTAATGCACTTCTGCTCTTTCGGTCTCCTGCTGCGGGGCAGTGGTCCTCTGGCACACAGGCAGGACAAACATGGCTGGTGAAACTCAAGGTAGTACCTGAAAGGGATGCAGTTAAGTCTAGCAGAGTTGTCCCTGAAGTCCCATGGCACTGCTGGTCCTGCACACTCAGGGTGAAGCTCAGCCCCCTGCCAAACCTCCCACCCTGCCCAGTGTGGTGCTGCAGATGGAGGCACTCGGGGCACCAGCAGGCAAACTAGCTCTCAGTTGGCTTGCCACAGGTGCCAAAGATCAAAAGTCAGGCTTCAGCCCTTTTGCCTTGGGTGAGGGTGCCATCTTCCCTTTCGCCCTTATTGCTCCGGCACCACAGGTACTGTTGTCTCAGCTACCTTGATTAAAGCTGGTCAAAGCATAGCCAGAAGCATTGCAACCTCTTTTGGCAAAGCTGACATGTCTTGGCTTTAAAGCCTTGCCTTGGACTTCAGCACAAGAATGGATTCTCTTATGGCAGCATGGAAGTTGTTTAGACTCTGAAGGAGATAGAAAGGAGGGAGTGAAACTGGAGTCAAATGAAGTTTGTGGTTGCTGCAGGACTTGCAATGGATTTTTTTCTCCATAGCCAGAACTTCAACCAGCTTTCAACCTGTTTCAGGTTGAAAAAAACAAGGTCTGTCCTGCTGTTTCCATTTATAATGCTTCAAGAATGTGTTTATTTTGCTATTACAAGAGACAGCTGGGATGGGAATTACAGTGTGGAATGAGACAGGTTAAGACAGAAAAGCACTGCTGTGGAAGCCCCTTATTCCTTTTATTTTGGATCCAGTGTAGGCTGCCGATGAGCAATGCCACACTGATACTAGTTTCTTGCAGCTGACAGATGTTAACTGGAGTGGTGGATTCCCAGACCTTTGAAAAGCAGCTCTTAAAGACTGTGTGGCATGTGTGGGTGGTTTCACTCTGCTTGTCTTGGATTCCCACAGGATGTGCTACTCTTCCTGTCAAGGTGTTTAGCACTGGATGTGAGCTCTACTCAACTGTGTCCTCTCAGCAACAGCAGCATAAGCTGGGACATGGTAAGTCTGAGCTCCTTGTGTTGTAGCCTTTTATATAAGGTAATGTCTTCCACTGTTCTTTGCTCTAAGGTTGTGCTCAGCTTTTATGGATACCTAGGATCATGAACCTTCATCTTTCTCAGGTTCTAATCCTGCATATGCAAGGTCATCTCTGTTAGGCTGCTTATCCTCCTTGCTGAGTGTGGTATCCAAGCATCTGCAATATTTCACCCCTTCATGCACTTCCTCTGTTTGCATAGTGATTACAGAAATAATTTTTGCCGGCTGTACAGCATTCCTTAGGTTCCAGAAATGCAGGCTATTATTGTGATTGTTGAAATAAAACAAAGCTGCAGCTCACTAGGGAGTGTGGAGTATTCCCCCAGTCAGATGTGGTAACTATGTCCATAACTCACAGGCTTCTGATATGTTAAACTGGTCTGAGAAGCGAATGTAGAGTGTAAGACCACTTGAGGGGAAGCCAGCATCTATAGCAGACCGCTGAGCAGCTTCACCTGCTCTAAACATTTCAACTCTTTTCAACTCTCATTTTCAATGCTCATCTTCTGAAATGTCTTCTCTTTCTCCAGTTGTGCTGACAGCAGTTTCCAGGGGTCTTCTTCAACAGCACGAAAATCATAAGCCCTGCCATTTGTCATTCTGATGAGTGCTTTTCTTTTACATGCCATCTGCATGAATCCATGCTACTGTGTCAATCCTTTTGCTCCTCCTGTCTTGGGTTGGGTATTTCCACAGCTAAGAATTGATCAAATGCTAATCTGCATTTTGTAGGCCAAGGAAAGATTCTCAACATCTGCAAAAACCCTGACCTGCCCTTACAGGGAGGGAAGGGAACTCCAACATTTTGTTGCCATATGTTTTTTGTTGATTTCTGGATCTAATTGTTTCCTCTTGGTGGATGATTATCCAGCTTTCTGTGTTCTCTACCAGGAACTGACTCATGGAACTGGAGTTTTCCCTTAGTGTACTGGGAGACCTATTATCTGTGTGTGCTTGAGGAAACTAGTGAGCTAATGTGCAGATGATGAAGATTTCTAAATTTTGAGGGAAACCCCATATTTGGATATTTTAAATAAATCTTCTCATTTTATGCATCGGCCAGTTGGAGGTTCATCTATTCTAAATCGGAGGTTTGTCTGTCTCATTGCTCACAAATTATGAAGCTGGTGACCTAGATGTTTTTGCTTTACCAAGGTAAGTGATGGCTGGTAGTGGATAGAGCTGATCAGATACCATGGTGATAAGCCTGATATAAAATACAGAGCTTAGTCTTGCTGTTGGCTCTATGCAGGTCTTGTGTCCTGCTTTGATATAACATTATGGCCTTAGGCATCATCATCTAGGCTCAAACCTGAGATATGTGGATCTAAAAGCAGAACCTGCTATGAGCTGGAGGCTCAGGCAGGCAAGTGCACTGTGACCAAACATGAGGTAAAGCGTATTTGCATAAGCTGCAATGAAAAAATATTTAATACATTTTTATCTCGCCTTTGTGATAGGCTAAGTGGGTATACAGGCTGCCACCGCAGCTCGGCAGATAAGCAGTGTCTTCCTGAGCTGTAGCAACTAATCAAGTATCTGAACTGTGAGCTGAGGGGCCTGTCTTTGTTATCACGAGACTGAGCTATCTCAGTAGTATTTGTGATCCAGCCACAAGGAGGATACAGAGCTGCAGTAGGCAGGGGTTCAGACTGTTTGCAGGAATTCCAGCTGATCATAGTGGAGCTCTGTGCGGGTCTGGGGATTTGTCCAGGGGCCTCATAGGATGGGTGCTTCTGGTATGTTAGAAGTGTCCTGGTGAGCCAAGCTCACTGAATTATATGGTGTGTCAACTGTACTGTCAAAAAGTTGGGGCTTTTTCATGTTGTTTGTTTTCTTCTGTCATAGGATTAAGTGCTCCAAACAATGGAGCTTTCTCAGTATCCTCAGGAAGTTATTTCCTACCTTTAAAGATTAATGTAACGGAAATTTTTCTTTGATCTCAAGCTTATCATTGGCTCAGTTTTATCCTCTTATTCCTGGATATGAGGGATAATGGCAGAAGAAGTAGGATTTCTTGCATAAAGGTTTGGAGGCAGGGTATTGCTGTTGCCCCAGCTGTGGAGCAGTTGTGGATGGCTGGGCTTTGAAGAAGCGATACCTTTCCCTTATAAGCAGGAAACCTGCTGCGTTTTAGTTATGTTGCCTGCTGACCCACTGACCGATCTTTGATGTTTTTATTTTGAAACAGATCCTGCTGTACAAGATACATGCGTGCTTCAGCCCTAAAAGATTATGTGTATGCTGTTGCATGCGAGCAGGCTGCGCCCAAGGCTAAATCCCGCAGCCTAGCTGGGTATTAGCTGACAAGCAGGTGATACGTAGAGAACAAATGGGGAGCACAGAGGGTGTTTGTTAGGCTCCTGGGGCTGAAGAAATGGGGCTCTGTGCTCGAGAACAAAGACAATGTGCATTTAATTTCTCTGGGCTGCAGTGCTGGCAACAATGGTAGATGTTCCTCTGTAGCATTAAACCACAGAGTGGTCTGGGCTGAATGGCCGTCTTTGTTCAGGGCTGGAGCAGCAGGAGCACTGCAAGTCGGGACCGATGTTGTACAGCGTGGCCACAAACATGACGGGAGGGAGAGAGAGAGAAAATGGTTGCTGGAAAAGCCTGTGCTGTCTCTCCTCCTGTCCCACGGGAGGTGTTCAGTGACCCTGGGAAGCCTGAAGGGGTAAATGCTGTCATCCTCAAGTGGCTGTCCTGTGGGGTGATGGCCAGTGTCCATGCTGGTATCACCTCTGTTCAGCACTGAGAAGGGGAAGAGGGGCTGCCTGCTGCTGTTCCCAGAGGACTGTTGCAGAGGGTCAGGCAGGAGCAAGCCAGGCTGTCTACAAGGTACACCCTGCTCCTGTAGCTAGCTGGGGCTCCGTGCAAGAGACCAATCAACCCTAGATCTTACCTGGCTGGGATGGAGCCTCCTCCCTAGATGAGGCCTTCAGAAGGTGGTGAGGAGGCTAGGGATGGAGATGGAGTGTGAAGTGTGGAGTGTGGTGCAGAGCCCTGTTCCTCTAGCAGACACCTGAGTTCAGACAGGTGTTATGTGGTGGCTGGGATCCCCCCCCAGCCCAGACTTTGTGAGGACAGACTTAGTGCTGAACCTGTCATTCGGCTTAACAGAATTTGCAGGGTCCTGAGGCTTGGAAAGCCCCTCCCTGGGAGACTCTAAGCCCTCACTGGGCTGTGGAAGACACATGTTCTCAGACTGGCAGCTAGCAGCCACAGAACACGTAGCTGTGGCCACCATCAGCATTAACTTCCCCACAGTCCCAGACCTTCTGACTCATTGCAGTAGCCTCACTTCTGGTACAAGTACCAAAGCAGTGGAAGCTCAGCTGAGACCACCACCAGGCAGCAGGTACTGGTGGGGCCTTCTATTGGTCTCTTACCCGAAGCAATTTGCAGTCTGCTGTTGACTGCAACAGCCGGGAAGAAAGTGTGGGAAATAGGATCCTATTTTCTAGCCCCACAGAGAAATGGTGTTCAGCTCGGGGACTGACTGTGCCAAACACTGTCAAGGAAACCTGAGCTTCTCCCGCCTCACCTACTCCATTGTACTGTGCTCACTATGCCAGCTAATTGAGAAGTAGTGTTAATTGCACTGTGTGTTCCTAAGCTTCTTTCCATGGCTTTCTGGAGGCTGATTAAGAGAGTGAAAGTAAAGTGGGGATTATTGGGATCCTGGTGGAGGCTAGAGAAGGAAAGAAAAAAAAAAGGAAATTCCTCGGAGGGGAAAAGAGAGGGATTTGAACAGCTGACGACAAGCCTCTGCAAACAAACCGGGAGAGTTAGGCAGCAGATGGACTAACACTCTCTGGGCTTGTGCCAATGCATCAGATTGATTTTAAAGATGAAGCACCCACTGCCTGGGAAAGCAAGCCAGTAGCCCTGCGAGTAGGAGCGCTTCCTGGCAGCTGTTCAAACACTAGCTGCTTTACAGTTTGCTTTCGGTGCACCAGGAGTCATTGAGAAGCACTGGGGACTTGGGATATGAAATATAACCAGTGAGGACTATGGACCAAAAACGAATTGGTTTTGTAGGGAGGACTGCATGGAAAATGATGTCCAGTTGCTCAGAAACTCATGGTGCACAATTAGACCGGAAGAGATCAGAGTGCCATCCAGTCAAACTCTGTGCCTTCCAGCATGGTGAGTGCTGAATCTTTCAAGCAAAGGTGTAGACTTCTCTGGAGTTCAGTTCCAGAGGGGATTTTTTATAGGTTTGTTGTTTTTTTGTTTTTTTTTTTTTTTTTCCTGGGCCTCAGCTGTACATGTTGCTGTAGATCAGCTTATGTCCTGAGGTATGACTGATGTCCCTAATGATGTTAGATGTGTTATGGACATCCACCCTGATGTGTTTGAGCTGAACTCACAGGGTACCTCAGTGATGGGTTTGGACATGTACACTGATAAATACATCCTTCTCCCACGTACACTCTTTCTTTCTAAAGAAACGATATGAGCTGGAGTGGTTTATTTTTCCCTCCTGCACATTTCTGAAAGTGAAATGAAACCCCCTATTGTTGATGAAATAAAACTACTGAATAATAAAACACATGAACACTCTTCAGTAAAGTAAGCATTTTCACAGTAGTTCATTTTGTCCAGTTATATATACATATATATATGTATGTGCAATATAGCCCGATGGTCCACCAAATTTTTGAATGCTGTTCCACCATTCTTCCTCTTAATTTTCCATTTTATATAATTTGGTTCTCTTTTAAGTATGCTATGCACTGTTTTATTGTGTGCATGGGCAAAGAGACACAGACTCAGACCCTGAGCTGGTGCCAGTTCCCACATCTTGAATTGCCCCTTGAACATAAGCTTATATAAAAGTTAATCAGTTTTTAGACTGATTGTACAACATGTGCAGTTGTGATTAGAGTCTATATTTAAGAATTGGCTGCCAAAAAGACTTCAGCAATGACAGGCTTACAAGTATTTCAGCAAAAGGCT
Organism: Ceryle rudis; assembly: GCA_033439905.1. Lineage (NCBI taxonomy): Eukaryota > Metazoa > Chordata > Aves > Coraciiformes > Cerylidae > Ceryle > Ceryle rudis. Next base: position 83,413 of record JAAGNO010003136.1, on the reverse strand, counting down.
GACACAAATGTGAGGTGGGCTGGGAATGCCATCCAATTTACGCTCTGTCCTGAGAAAATGCCACCCCCCAGCCCTGGCATGGCACCTTCCTCTGCCTCTGTTGGCATTGCAGCAAAGGATGTTCAAGTTTGTCATTCTGCTTCCTCCTCCACCCCAGGGTTTCTGATGCAATAGGACTGGAGTGAGAAAACAAGTATGATGCAGCAAGCCTGGCAAAACATGGCTCTGGCAAATGGAATAAGTGCTGGGAGACTGACCCCAATATCGGGGGGGGTCTAATATCAGTGGTTTCAGGGACAGAGATGGGGAAAGGTAAAGAAAGAGCAGCATCAGCTGCTAGTTCATGTTTATAAAGAGTTCCCTGTTCCCCCTGCTGCGCTGGATGTTGTTTGCAGCCAGAGCAGTTTGGAGAAAACCAATATCCACCTGTCACTCTGAGCTCAGATGGGTTGTGTCTTGATGTTTGCAATAGTTTGTCTTGACTTTTGAGTATTTGGGGTCTTGCTGAAGTCACAGAACCTGACCAGAGAGGATTTTCAGTCAGATTTTCAGCTTTAAGTTAAGACAGACTCTTATCTGCCCTCTTAGCTGATAACCATGGATCTGGGGGCCAGCAACTTGGCCTTTCACTGCTGGGGCATTTGTTCAGATGTATTCCACATGAATAGTGTTACAGGCTCTACCAGCTGCTTGGAAATTTATGGCCTTCTGTAAATTAGACATGGTATTCCCTAAAAGCCAGCAGGAGTTCTGCACAGGGACCACTAGGCTCAAATGAATACCACTTAAGTGTTTGCTAAATGGACATGTATCCAGATTTATCCACTTCAATGAGAGATCCTTCTTCTGGTTCCCCAAAATAGAATCCCATCAACTGAACCCCTCTCTTGCTCTGCTTTACTACAAGACTGGCGTTAAAATACTAAATCAAAAGTTATTTCCCTTTGTTACAGTTGTATCCCGCCAGTTTTACACCGCTGACTGCAGCGGAGTGATGCTGGTGCGGAGCTGAGACAGTCTGATGGTGAGCCTCGTCCTGCATTTGCTTTAGCAAACTCATTTAATGGGTTTCTAGAAGTAGGAATGTCATGGTAACTGATGGAAGTGCATCAGGTAAGAAATGACAAGTTTCTGACAAGTAGCCAGGCACTTTAAAGATATGGGTGTTTACTGGCAGGAAGAGTTACTGGAACAAAACATTTTATGATTCATGGAAAATAAATGTAAACATAAAATTATTTTGATTTACTTTCTCCTCTCCATGTCACTGAGGACACCTGATTTAAAATGTTACCTACCTGCTAGGAAAGCAGACATTCTTTCTGGGCTGAGGCTGGTAACACCAAAGTCAACTCAAAGCCATGCCTCAGAGCAGTCAGTGGAGTTCCTCTGCATTTACACCAGCATTGTAGATGAGCTTCTGGCTCACGAGAGCAAAATAACCAACGTGGCTAGAATTTGAAATTTCATGTGCTTCCTCTAAATGGTTCATGAGCAGTCTATGGGCTAGGAGTTATTTGCGGAAAGTATCCAGGAGTTAATTTCAAATCCCATATACATTTGAGATGTTCATAAGCTACTTGCAGACAATTTGCAAACAGAAAAAGAGGCTAAAATTCATCAAAATAAGTGATCTGTCATGAATTATTCATTTGGCTCCCATCAATCATGCCAAATGTCTCCCTTGTTGTTAGTCTCTGCAAAGAGATCAGGGATTGAATTTAGCTTAGAGACAGAAGTGTGCTTTCACCCCTAGAGGTGCTTCTTCAAAGCAGACTAGCTGCATGTAGGTGATGAGAATAAGAAAGCTTCGGCGGCACAAGCCATTCCCGCTCGGTGGATAAACAGCAGATTTTAGCCAGCAGGGCTGTCAGGCAGGCTGCTTCCACAAGGACCATTTTAAAAGAAACCACAACCACCCCAACCACCAAAACAAACTGTGATCCTGAAGGGGAGATGAAAAGAAAGGATTTGGGCTGTTTGTTGTAAACAGGAAAAGTGTCTTTCAGCCTGTCCTGGCAACAGGCTGAGGGTAGCTTTGCCTTTTAAGGTGGGAGGGAAGAGTACAGGTGAAGTGAAGACTGGATCAGAGGAAAAAACAGCAGGTATAATGACCTGAGAGTGTTTCAGGCACCAGCATGGCTTCCCTTCTTTGCATACATATTTTATTTCTGGTTGTGGGCACGCTTCTGCAACTAGCAGAAAAGGGACAGCCAGGATTAAACAACTAAGTGGTGTTCATGTGACATCTCAGAGAGAGGGGCTGCAGTGGGAAGGCTCTGTGCCACTTGGTTAATATAGTGGAAACCATATCCAAATACAGCTTTTTGGGGGAACAAAGGTGATTAATTAAAGGGAAAGGGCTGCATTCACTGCTGTTTTACTCAGGTTGACAACAGAAATACAGCTGACACCAACTGCATTTTGATAAATGGCAGTAGCATAGCACAAATAACAGCAGCATAAACCCTCATCACTCAGCTGGCCCTCATATGAGGCACTTATAACTTGGGTTTAATGGCCGCATGGATGTATTATCCCTGTTTTTTCAATAAAGGCATTACTATGACTGCATGTGCGATGATAAGCCAGACCCAACTCTCCAGAGCCTCAGACCAGTGCCTGAGGTGCTAGGTTATGGTTTTTACAGTGCAGAAAATGGAAATAAATAGGGCATAATAGAGTTTAGGCAACTGAAATGCCACATACCTGAAAGAGGGGCATCTAACAGCAAAACGGATAAGAACTGATTGTTGAAGCAATCTCTTTGCACTTGAATTTACATCTTATGCTTTGACACGAGCTCTTGAGAACCACTCAGCAACATTCAGTTTAGACAAGTGTACCTGTCATCTTTGGCTTGTTGCTTCTAACATTGGTATAATGCAGACGGCTTGCTTGGGATGAGTGGGAGGGGCTGGGCTCCCAGGCTGGGAGATCCTGGGCTGCTGGCAGTTGGCCACCTGCCTCCACATCGTGGTAGGGGCCCGGATGGTTTCTCATTTGAGCCCTGGTTTGAAAAGGAAGGTCTTGTACATCTCCAGGAGAGAGCAGACAGGGTCTCTGAGAGAGGTCATGTGGAGGAAATGCTGATTACTTTTTTAATAATCTCACCTTGCTTGCAGCGGATTAGAAAGAGGCTTATCAGCCAAGTAGCTGTATTTGAGTTCATTTGCCTTCTATTTTGAGCTTTTATTTCAGTCTATTTGACCTAAAAGTTAATTCTAATTTACCATATAACAAATAATGTGGTCTATTTTATAGTATATTGTGCACACAGCTTCAAGGTCTTAACAAGCTCTTGTCACCAATCTAAGGCAAGCTAAGGGGAGGGCTCAACAGGGTGCTGGTGAGCTGATGACACCAGTGTCGAGGGAGGGGAGGCAGCATGTATCTCTGATGGGTCTATCTTGTGTGCCCTGGCATGCCACCCTTTTCCAGGAAAGCTCCCCAACTTTGGAGGTGAGGTGCAGGCAGCAGTTTGGGTGAGACAGCAGGCAGCAGCAGAAATAGAGGAGCAAACTCCATTACACAGCTCAGCTGGGGCTTCAGCATATGTCTAATATGCTCAGTTTTTAAGACTGCTAAAAACTGTGCAGGAAGAGCACATTCAAGGAAGTGTGGCTCCACAAAGCCACAAGCCTGACTTACATCCGAGGAGTGCATGTTTCCTGTGCCTTGCTTTGACTGGTGCTGTAGTGAAGGCATCAAAAGGAGTAGTGACATGACATACACAGCACCTCCTGTTAGCCAAGCCCAAACTTTGCTCTTGTGCATTCCTACAGCCACTTCAGTGCCCTGTCTCCCTGAGAAACCCCACCACAAATATCACTGCTTTTCCACAGTGTCCCCAGTTTAACACTGACCCAGGCAGGCAAACTCTGTCCTGTCCCTGACTCCTCTTAAGGTCTCTGCTTCAGAAGACTTCTAAAAGGCAATATGGCAGCTTTTTCCCTCTTCTCGGTCTAGCTGACCCATTTTCAGGTCTCCTCCCCAAATTCCCACCTTCCTGTCAAAAATCTGTCATTGGCTGGGAGGGCAACACTGAGTCCTAAGAAGAGCCCAGCTGTCACTTGGAGGTTGGTCCCATCCCATATGATGGATGGAGTTGGGAGGGAGGGAAGGCAAACAGGCCTGGCTGAAGCTGCTGTGTTGACACCCCAGTACCTCTGCGTGGTTGGGGGTCATGGGTGACTCCAAGGCAGTGCTGGGGGGAAGCAGAAGCAGTGGCTTTTCCCAGCAAGAATTGGCTGCTGTGCTCCCCGAGGGCCTCCTGTGTTAGGTGACTGTGTGCCAGTGAGAAGGGACAGCCCTGTGACCCGAGTGGTGCTCCCTGGCCACTGAGGGGGGGTCACTACCTTGGCAGAAAGTCCCCGACACCGAAATCTGGGACAGTGTGCTCATGTTGCAAGTGACAGTGAAGTGGTGGGGGATGCTGGAGGCTCAATGCTGCTAAATTGTTTTGCCATTAGTGACACAGAGTCTGGTTACCTCTGTTATCTCATGTTTCATTTGAAATACATTTGCTTGCAGACAGCAGTTTTGCAGTCTTACTTACATTGCCATAGAAACAATCTTTCGCATTCCTCTATTTGTTGTGCAGTTTTGTTAAAGCCTCTTTCTTCTTTACTTATCCACTTCATCTTTTCATTTGCTGCCACTCTCTTCATTATGTCCTTCCAGTTCCCTTACCTTCTAGCTTCCTGCGCTTCAGCTAAATATTTTTCATGGTAAAGATACCCAGCTCACAGCCTCTACCTGTATAGCTGTCAAAATCCACCGGTGATATGCCACACAGATAAGGAAATTGGTCTAAGTGTGTGTGAGAGCACACATGCCTATGCCCACAAGTGCTGGGACGAAGAGAGGGAGGTGGGAAGGAGTGTGATAATCTGGTATCAGACTGCTTGCCCTTGACAGTAATGAAACCAGTTTTAACTTCTGCTTTGTGACCAGGGAACGAGGCTGCCTATCAGATAAGGGTCTGTGTGACTCCAAGGGATTTCTCGCCCCATTCATTTACACCAGGAAGAAGCAATTCTTAAAAGTCCTGTGCTACCCATAATTATAAGAGAGACAAAAATCTTTTCAGGCATGCTGATTAGGCAGAGAGATTTTATGATTAATCACTCTCCCCAGCGGATTGTGTTTGATTGTTTACTTTAAAAGAGAAAAGGAAGAAAAAGAAAAGGAAGATGTTTAGAATTTTTCTGATTGCAGAGGTTGACTTTTGCTAACACACAGATTATATCGTGTTTCCCTTCTCCTCTGCTCTCGTTGGTAGGAAGTGCCCAAGAAAGAATAACAGCTATTCATGAGAAAAAAAAAAAAAAAAAAAAAGGCAAGCAAGTATATTCAGTGACTGATCACACATAAACAAATTCTTCTTCCTCCCCCCCCATTCCTCTTGAGAGGCTGCTCTACTGCTGGCAAAGGGACAGGCAGTGATGCATCCAGGATCACCTTGCATTGCAAGTGCTGGGCAGGGCAGGGGACAGAGTCCTCTCTCCAAACACAGAGCAGGGCTCTGTATGCCAGGCTGGTCATTTCTCCTGAGCATCTCCCAGCAGTGAGCTGGCACCACTGGCTGCAGAACCTGGGGTATGTTTTGTTCAGCCTTTGCTGTGCTGCAGCAGTGGGTGAGGGAATGGAGACATCACCTGGGTCTCTGCACTACTGCTGCCCATTTTCCTTTAAGTTTTGTATTCAAGAGAAGGGTTAGCTACTTTGCATTTACTCTTCAGAGATGCACCTTATTTAAATTCTCTTTCCTCAGAGATGCAGCCATTCTCTATGTCCAGGCAATGAAACTCTTATAACTAGCCAGAGCATATAAGATCCTAAAGCTCAGCTTGTCTTGCATGACAGCAGGATAAACAAAACCTGAATTTCTCCTCTAAACACATCAGGAGAATAAGAATTAACAGCTGTAAGAGTGTTTGGATTCAACATCAGGAAGCCACATGTAGCGTAGGTTCAGTTCCTTCCTTTCCTTTAGCAAACCCTTTAGGAGCACTAGATGCAGTGGTGATGGGGTGGATGGAGAGGACAAATGGGGGAAAGCAGGACAAGATTTAATTTGGTTCTTCCCACCCTTCAAAGTCAAGGGGAGCATGCTCAGGAGAGTTTTTGATTGTTGCTGGTCTTCTCTTATTTTTTTTCCTTGAAGCAGCCATGCACCAAAATCTGTTTATAGTACATAGTTTTTAAGATCAAATGTAGCGGTAATAGCATGTGGCAGTCCTCCCTTTTCTGGATCAATTTGTACCATGTATGAGTTTTAGTCCTGTCAGATGAAGTGAACTGTGACAATGTCCATCCATCCATCCATCAGGACAAATCAAGCTACTCATACATTTACTCTGAGGACATCTTAATGCATTAAAGATTTTTTTTCCTCTGGCAGAGTTTCTCTGTTTGTAATGCCAAATGTAAGAACTGTGAGGTCACCAGGCCCTTCAAAATTGTGTGAGCTGCACTGTCCATGTTGGTGTCATCTAACAACTTCTATTTCTCATACTTGGCTTCCCTCCAGTGTTGTTTTCTTTTTCATGTTTGTTTGGTTTTTTTTTTTAATTTCATGTATAGGGAGCTCCTTTCCTCATGTCACGTATGGATGCCATGCACAAACTCATGGCTGACACACAAAGATCCTCCAAGTGTTATTTACTAATGGCAGCTATTAGTACTGCTGGGCTACTGATGTGGAAGAGTGGGGGTGCTTAGGATAGAAATGCACACTTTTTCAGCCTAGTGATGATGGAGCAGAAGTTCTTTATTAGAAGTGAGTTACAGCAGTGGGAAACTGTGAGGGGTCCCAGAACTTTTGCTTTTTTTTGGTCTGAAACTTGTGTTAGTGCTAGAGCAGAGCACCTCTCCTGGGAGAGCAGGGCGAGCTACGGGCTGCTGTATCCAGTATATCCCCAACATTACTTGTCATTTATAAAGATATGTCCAAACTCTGAGGTACAAATTCCTCCCTTTTGTAACTCCATTTGAAGTGGCAGCTACCATAATCCGACTCTTAGATATTTTTTTTTTGTGTTAGAACATAATTTCTCTACTAAGGAAGGTTGTGGTACTTGTTCCAGCATCCTGAATCCATAAAATTCTTCAGAACTTCAGCTGCAGGTATTGATACTTTTAGTTTCCTAAGTTATTTTTCTCCCCTATCCTCTCTAGAGACTTAATTACACAAGAAGCAGCTATATGAAGGATCAATAACTGACTTAGAGCAAGTGATGCTTCCACATGGCAGCACGGTAGCTGTCAGTGCTTTCTGATACTCAGATCATTAGGTGAGCATCATGACCAACTCTAACCTCCATTTCCATTTGCACTGGGTTCCTCTAGAGCATGCTGGCTTGTCAGACAGGTTTATCAATATGGTGAACTACAACTTCTTTATACATCCATATACTACAACTGCTTTATACATCCTTCCCTACAATGAGAGCAGTTGTGTCCAGGAAGATGACTGCTGCCACAGTAGGCAAAAGCTGTTTCCTGCTATTGCATCTGTACAGAAAATGCAGAAAACTGTCTTTACTTGGCAGTCAAAAAGGTTTGTCTGGACAGAAGAGAGCACAATAAATCCCTTTGACAAGTCCCTGTATGATGGGTGACAGGTTGTGGTTCAAGTCTTATACCAAACTTTTGTTTTCACACCATTTTGGATTAGAGTAGCTGTAGGAACTTGTTTCTTCTTCAGAGGTCAATAATGTGATTGCAGAGTAAACAGATAGTCCTTCTGCACCTCCCTTCTGGACAAAAAACTCTGCTGGTGATGGAAGGGATTGCCTCAGTTTTTAGTTGGACATTTGGGTTTTTTTAGTAAAAGAGGTTCATTGCTCAGGCCAGGGATGCTACGTGACACATAGAAATGATGCCTTCACCAACATAGTCACTGCTGCCCTTGAAGGACCTAGCCCTGTAACTGGAGACTGCTGAGCGAAGCCTTTCCTTCCCTGAGCACACTTAGTGGAGCTGTCATGGACCTCCTGGAAATAGTGACTGTGGTCTGGGTTTGTAAGTGGGTAATAACACAAAGAAGATCACAAGTGCTGTTAAGTACTGCAATGTGTAGAAGGAGACTGTAGGCTTGATCTCTTGCTCACACTTACTTAAAATGTTCTCCTCTACCTAAACAATAAGCTGTGGTAAATCACCCTTTTATACCCTGGTGCTTTAGTTAAAATGTTTCATTAAACAGCTCAAATTGAATGTCCTGAAAAGTTTACATCTCCCACAAATTCTCCTTTGCTAATGGAAAGATCATGTAAACAAGCATCACTTTATTATATCCATTGTTCCAATAATGCACCTTCCAAATGGGAAAGACTTGTATCAGAGCAATTTAGCCCCCCTCTCACTGTAGTTTCTCTTCTGGCCAGTTTTATTGGGGGGAAATATAAAAGACACCCTGAAAATACATTTGTGTGAAAAATGGTTTCAGCCTGCACGCTGCATGGTCTCAGGAAGCCTTTCGAATGGAGTATTTAGAAATGAGTTGCAAAGCCCACATCACCTCCCAGGGCTGACACAGCCACTGAACTTTCTCCCCCAGTGCTTGTTGTGGCAGAGTGCAGTCAGAGTGCTGGCAGCCCAGGGGTCAATCGATATCCCAACACGATGCAAGGCAACAAGAATCTGCATTGTGGCCTCCAGCAGGGTTGTTCCCAGTTTGCCTTGACTTGTAAGGTGTTTCAAGGCCCATAGATTGGATCCATGTATTCAGTGACAACCACAGTTAACCCTGTAAGATAAAAAATAAGGGAGTTTATCCTTGCATGAAAACTTATACAGAAAGCAATATATAATCACAAGAAACTGTGTCCCCATTACATTCCTTCTTTCCTGTGGATTTGTGCAGGGTTTCTTTTCTGTTCCTACCTAGTGGGCAAGGCTGGGTGGATCTTCCCAGTATTGGGGATATACTAGTGCACAGCAGTTCACTGCAGTTACTTTTACGGGTTTTGACTGTACAGAGCTCAAACCCTTTCTGACAACTGGCCTGAGCTTTTCACTCAGGTGAGGAAAGTCCTGCAGCCCAAATGGTGGTGTTTCTCTGACACTTTTATTCTGGCCTTTGCTTTAGGGTAGCCCTTGTACCAACTTGCACCTCCAGTGGGGGTTGCTTTAGCACATCTCCTCTGAAGCTGCACTGGAACAGCAGGACCTGTGCCTGGATCAAAGGCACAGGTCCTTCATTGCATGTTAAGGGAGGGAAAAAAGGCTTCAGCAAGCATCACTGTCCCTTCAGTCACCTGAACCATAAAAACTTGCAGGCAATTTCCCAGTGGGCCCTTCCACTCAGAACTTTAAAACTTTGACCCCAGCTCTTCTATTTGGTTTTCCTGATGAGCTTGCGTGAATCACCCAGCTATCTGAGTCCTCAGGTGACCTTACTGTAAAAGCAGCAACAATCTGACCCTGCAAGGATGGTGTCATGGCATTCAGCTGGGAGCCTCTGGCGTGCCCCATCCTACACGTGTGTCCCCATTTCCATTAGATCACTAGGTAAAACTTCCAACAGATGGTGTGAACACACCTTTCTGTGCCTTTGATCACTGACTTATGTCTGATGTAGGATAAGGAGATCCAGGTCCTGTATCGCATGGGATACTTTGAATTCTCTAGTCTGTTTTGAGGAGGGAAGGAGGAAAACAAGATCAAGGCAGTTACTGAAGGCAAGCCAAGCTGAGTCTATAACTATGCTATGTTTAAAATATTTAATTCCACAGTATGAGTCACTACGACTAGGCTGTTATTGACCTGGGTAACCTGAGTGAATATTGCATAAAAGGCCCTCTCGTTTTGTCACTATAAATAAAATCTGTGATTATTCATAGCGAATACTGAATTTCTATTACCATAAGCAGCCTTACAAGAGCATTACACTCTAAGATGGGGCTGTGTTCATAGAGCTTGCGGGTCATCTGGAGCTGCCTTCATGGGTGACTGGCTTGAAGGGGGTGGCGCTTCTGCCCTCGAGCATTTCTGTTCCTGCCTGGCAGAAGGAGAAGCCTGTGCCCATCAAGAACAAAAACCACTGAAAATATTTGACTGTGAAAAAATTGTGCAATGATTGAAAAAAAACCCAAACAACAAAAGAAGCTGAGGGAGAGGAAGGGAAAGGAACTAAACATAAGGAAAGGAAAAAAGAAAAGGAAGAGTTAAGGTCTCTCCCTCTCTGCCTCCCCCCAGGGCTAATTTTCATTACTGGCTGCTGGTTTATGGCACCATCCCCTCGTGCTCCATATGTTGTACTTGGACTGACACATGCTATACACATCCTAAAAGGACATGGTAATTATTTGTTAGATAAGTCTGTGTGGGGATATGTATTTGCGTTGAGTCCTGTGGCACCATCTGGCCCTGCTTGTGACCAGTCCTACACCAAACCCACTTGTGATCCCAGACCATCCTACACAGCCTTCTCCCTCCTCTGAAGAATATATAAATGCTTGGTGGATGGCACTTGGTGCCGCTGCAGGGGCACGAGTTAGCTGAGGTGCACTCGTGTGCTTGAGAGGGAGATTTCAGTAAGCCCAGCAATCTGGACTATCACCTGTGTCAGTGGTTATGTGGGCCAGGCTCAGGAGCAGCTCTAGGCAGTTTAGGATGAGGGTGTATGAGGTTCTGTGCCCTAAAAGAGGGGGTGACACCTTGGACAGGAGAGGGAAGAGCAAAGGGACTGGTGCACCAGACACCAGAGCTATTTGGATGTGCCAGAGCTGTCCTTTCTAATGTTTTATTCCTGTATTTACTGATGATTAACTACCATGCAAGGAAAAGGTAATTACAGTGAAGTGTAGCCTCTCAATTTTTGCCTTAGTTGTGGCACTGAAAGGCAGTCCTTAATTACTTTTGTGACTGTCAGGGAAGCAGCATAGATTTGCTTTCTGCCCTTACCCTGGGAGACACAGGAGAGAGATATCTCTGTCCTTTAAGAGGCATCAGATGAGAGCAGCCATGGGTAGAGAGATGCTTAGTGGTTGGATAATGGTGCTTGTGTTGCAACTTGACCAGGGAGTCTGGGGTGGAGATGTTTTTCCTATCAGTGTAAGCTTCAGTAGTGTGAAGACAGGAGAGTGACTCATCCTTTAATGCAAATCTTCTTCCCTACTTTCCCATTGCATACCCTGCCCCTGCATCAAGACTTCTCCCAAACCCTCTTGCTGGTGCTGTAGAGAGAGGCTGTTCCCACCACCGCATCCCATCCACATCACCCTTTTGTCCCACATAGCACAGTGGATATCCCATTGACCCACAGTGCCTTTCAACAGCGGCCTTATACTTGCGGTTGACTTAGCTGTCTCTATAAATCAGTCTATCAGATATCTCAGCTGCTCAACTTGATCTTCACACTATGTCCTTACACAGATGGTGAACCCTGTGGCAGACAGAAAGGTCTTCTTCATTAATTATTTCACTCTTCAAGTCCTTTACTGCAGACATCTCTATCCACAAACCAGGTAAGTAGATATTGTTGGCTCATTTTATGGCTGGGAAAATTAAGTCCGTGGGGTGATCAGCGGAGTTTAAATAGAAAGAGACAGATGTTAAATGAATTTCCAAGAACATTAAGGTGTTCACTGTCCCCAGAGTCCTTGGCTTAGATTCAATAGCAGAGAACATTGTTATAATAGAGTAGCAGTGGTTTGCTTTTAAAAGATTTTCATGTTTGAATTGAAAGACCCACCTACAGAAAATGCCTGGATATGCCCCTGTCATGACAAACACAAGGACCCAGGTAACACAGCATCACGGCACTGAGCTGGAAAATGCTTGTTCCTGTTATTTACCAGAGATTCTGGGACTGGGACTAAAATATGTGTTATACCACTCACAGTCCTTTTTCATGTATAAAGTTTTCTTGTACACGTTGTCATCCACCAAAGTTACTATTTTCACAGAAATAATGTTAAGTTTTGAGGCATGAGGAGCCAATGGAAATTTGCTAGGGCAATATGATAATCTTGCCAGGAGCTCAGATATAGCTTGAATCACAGCATTATAAAATGTTTTGAACTGGAAGGGACCTTTAAAGGCTATCTAGCCCAACACCCCTGCAGTAAGCAGGGACATCCTTAACTAGAATCCCTCACTGTTGCTTGCACAGTCCCAGCTAAGCTCTGTTGAATTAGCCTCTACCCCTGGATTGCTCATCTGATATATTTCTAACTCACCTTTGGACTCTTAAATATTTTTACACCAAATACTCTGCTGTGCTCTGCAATCATTTACACAGTGCTCACATGATTGGTACTCCAGTGTCCACAGAGGTGTAGGGGCACATGTTTTCGCAAAGTGTGTGTGTATATGTTTAAAGATAGAAGCAGTGCCATAAATTTATGAGCAGTTTCAGGTTTGAGACAGGCAGCAAGCCCATGGCAGTGCTTAGGCTGGAGGGCGGGTTTGGGAGACCATGTTACGGACCCTCAACACTGGCAGGGTCCAACTGAGAGGACTGACAAATCTTTCTGCAGTGTATCCTTCCCCCAGTTTGTAAAACAGTGTTACTACCCAGCACCTGAGTTGCTGTCCTAGGGGGCTCTGAGGTCTTTCTCAAGATGCTACAAGTGCCATCTGAGATACCATATGCAGCTACAGATGTGTGCAAAATACTGCATACTCAACTGGAAACCCTCCAGTGGCCCATTTTGGTTATCAAAGCTCTTTTTTTTCCCCCAAAGAACTATAGGAGGCTTTGTGCTCTTTGCCATGCTCTGAATCATCAGTTTTTGATGCCCATTAATGCACATTTCCACCAAATTATGCTTGCATTTGCACTCAGTAATCTGCAGCTAACATTTTCTTTCCTTTTTTAACTAGAAAATTTTGTAGCAAAAAAAAGCCCTATCAACAAGCAGAAGCTTTTTCTAAATAAGAATTGAAGAGTTTTTTCTCTTTCTCATGTCTCTTGATTTCTAATGATTAGAAATACTCACTCTTCATAGAGAGATCAAAAAGCAGACTCCATCCCCAAGTAAATATAAATTCATACTCATGTGTATTTACATGTGTATGTACATATATACACATCTAAACACATAAAACCCCAAACACCTGGTATTGCCATCCAATGTGGATGGTTTTGGCTGCCTTTTTTATTTATTGTGCTTGTATTTTGAGAGGAAAATTAGATTTGGGGCAGTGTCTGCCTCTGAGAGTGCATTATTTGACTTTTAATCTACATCAGACTCTAATAAAGCACATCCCATATCACAGTTTCTGTTGCTTCTGATACAAATTCCGTATTTCAAGAATATTTATGGGTACAGGATTATTTAGTTTGGTGTCAGAGGTGTTGCATTCTGCATTTTTTTCTTCTGAAGGGTATTACTGATTGTTACTGATTAAATCGACTGCTCACATAAATTCAATCTATGGAATGGGTGGATATACATATGGGATGGTGAATACAGAATGTCCCTGGTAAACAAAGTGTTAACTTTACATCCCTTTTCCTCTGCTAGAGGAAAGCTTCTAGGGATGGATCGAACAATAAATTAAGGCTCCCTTGAGAATTTCTGAGGAGGGGATGAGCCCCAGCAAGGAGATCCCTGGTGATTTGCTTGCTGCAGTGGTTGCAGCTCCTGGGTATTCATCCTGGATTACAAAACGTGAGTTGCTCCTGACAGACCTTGCTAGTTTCTGCTATAACCTGATTGGGAGAAAGGACAATGAAATCTATTTTGCATAAATTATTACACCTTTATTTACCTGCAATGGACCAGTCAGATTTCAACAAGGACTTGTGTAAAACTTTTCAGCGGTGGTTGCTGTACCTAATTTTTCCACCTGCCTTGTCTCCCTAATCCCAAATGCTGCAAATATGTAGGCCCACCCTAGACTTAACAAAAAGGAGAAGCAGTGCTGAGCTCTGTCAAATTCCCCTGATGGCAGCATTTTTTCCCTTGTGCCCTAGACAGTTCTGTCAACTGCTGTGCTCCTGTGACAAGGTGGTTGCATTTCACAGCAAATGAGAAGCTTTCTTAGTGCATGTCTGTAAAATACTTTGAAACCCTAGTGGATGAATAATGTTGTACCATAAATATAAAATGAATATTGTTTTACAGTTCCTGAAATATTAATTTGTGCATGGAGCCACTCCTGGAATGTTTTTTTACTAAATGTAGAGATCATTTGAGTCCTGAGTGTCCTTGCTTTGGTTTTTATTATTAATATTCCCTCCAGGAGACATTGACTTTCCCTTCCCCTAGACATGCTGACTCCTGCCTGCCAGAGTGATTCAGCAGCTTGCCACTCACTTTTACAGAAGGAAAGTTTTCTCCTGGCTTCTTCCACTGGCCTGCTGTGACCGTGACTGTGATCGAGGGACATGTTTGTGTGGCTGGTTGATTCTTCACACCGAGTCACTGTTGAGCAGCCAGGTGGGTCTGAGCTCTAGCTGGTGGCTGTGTCCTTTATGTGGGGAAATAAATCCCCATGGAGAGAGCACTGGGGCGCTCTGCTTCACATCTTTTCCCTTTCCAGGCAGGGTCACATAAAGTTACCAAAAATTATTTATATTTAAGGCTGGTTTCTGACTATCTGTCACAGTCTGTAGGGGAAAGTCTATAGAAAAATGTTGCTTGTTTAACTGCAACCAATGCCCATAAAAAATAGAAGGGAACAATTAACGCTTCCTTTTCTTTCTTTCCCATGAGAAAAATGGGGGCAGGCCATTATTTTTAATTGAAGCTGAGGAGAGGAGATTCACATTACAATATTTTATCTATGTTTTAATTTTCCTAATAAAGTGTTAAATAGCTGTCAGAGCTTAAAAGCATAAAACCATCAGCCAAATCAGAGACATAGATGTATAGACCTTCATGCAAACCGACTGGTATGTCTTGTTTTATTAAAGCATGGTATATGAAGCTAAATTATGTGGGTTTTATGGATCCCTAAATTACATGTTTTTATCGATCTCTTGTCACTCTTAAAATATATTATGGAGATAAAGAATGTAGTGTTTGATATTGAAAAAGAAATTCAACTGCAACCCATAAAAGATCTGGGAAACTATAATTCAATGTGTGGGGATGACACAAATGTAAAACACTTAATTGTAGCTAACAAATTTAAAAAATTCCTGGTCACATGCCTTTCATGACTGGACTGGGAACCAGTGCTGTAGTCAATCATGGGACAACTTTTCCTGGTCGCCCTGAGGTAGACAATTTGAATCAGACATCTTTGCACAAAATGTTTGTATCCCCCAAACACCCAATGAGCATCAATACCTCTCACCTTCCCCCAGACCTGGGAAACAGGGACGTGGAGTTTGAGACCCAGGTTTCCCCACCAGCATTGTTTCTGGAAACTTGGCCTCTGTCTGGGCCCCAACCTGGGAGGATAAGACCACACAAGCCACTAGCTCTGTGTGTGGTCTGCCACGCTTGGACACAGAACAATTTGGGAAACAGGGGCCCATGCCAGTGCTGTGGTGCAAGGGGCTAGGATCTGGCTTTCCCCCTGGCAGCACCTGCCATTAGAGTGGGAATAAATCTTGTCAGCACTCATGGTGTGTGGCAAAGCGCTGCCAGTGAGATTGAGGATGCTGTGGTTTGCCTTATCTGTTGGGAAGGAGGTGGAATGGAGGAGAAGGGTGGTTTTGCTGCTACTCTGCCACGCCAGGTGTGTGTGATTTGTCTCTTGACACAGCTCGTTGCCTTGGTCGAGGTGTTGATTCATTCAGAGCAATCAATTTTATACCTTTTCAGAAACGAATCTCTTTCTCTAGTGGCCTCTTGCTGTTACTGAAATTCATCTGCTAGCCCCAAAATGGGCATCTCCTTTGATATTCTTTGCTCTTGTAATGTGAAACAAACCAGACGCTCGCATCCAACAGACCCAAACATAACCTCAGTGCCATCTCTTACAATAGAGAATTACCCCATGTTTTACAATTTTACAATTTCCCCATGTTTTAACCTGTCTCTGAATTTGGATTTTTGTGCTTGAAAAAAAGTTAAATATGAAATATGTACTCATATCCTGGGACTTGTTTCTGGTACTCAGCTACTAAAAATTCAGATGTGGCCTTCATAAGTTGTTAGTGATGTTTGAAGTTGCTTTTTTTACCTTATCTGCAAGAAGCACCTGCACTGTATTTACCAAGAGCAAGAGTATTTCTTTTGTTTCTACAGAGAAATTTAAAAGAAAGAATATGGCCAGTTCATATGCTAAAGGAGGTACCAGCAGAATGTTAATAGCTGAGATAAACAATAATGAAAGGAAAAATAAAAATACTTTTGTGGGTAGTTTTGAGGCTGAGGGTTAGGTTTCTGGGTTTGAGGGCATGTCCACCCCAGTTTGCCTGTCTGACAACCATCTTTCATTCTAATACAACTTTTACTGGAGGAAAAGTATGAGTTTGTCCTGAGCAGTAAGGCTGCTTTGAAAGTCCATTGAAATTCAAAAATCCTATTTTCCAACAGCCTTCCCCTGGCACTTTACAATTCACACCTCTAAATGGGATTGTTTGCAAGAAACTGAATGGTGAAAGCATAACATGTGAAGACTTTAGAAATGTCACGATTGTTCCACCCTGGCCTTGCTATCATTTTGACCCTACTCTCAGCAAGGGCTCTGACCTGCGAGTGAGGACGGTGTTCTCAGGACATCTGGTTCCCTCCTCTACCTTCCACCACAGTCCTATCCAAGGAGGCTCCCACTCAGTTTACACTCTGACACCCATTTAATTTCTCCTCTGTGCCTTGGTGTGCAGTCTATGATGGTCTAAGACCCACCTCAGGGCCACCTGAGATAGCTGCAGCGGGGCCAAGGACCTCCCAGAGAGGAGCAAGGCAACAACAGAGCACAAAACCCCGTACCATCACGCTTGTGATTCAGAGCCCTCGGGCTTATTCCTGCTGTGTGTGGAGCCACTGAAGAGCCTTAAAGTGTCCCACTTTGAACCCCCATGATGAGTTATGTGTTCCCAAAGAGAGAAAGTGGTGTCACATACTGAGGGTTGTTTGTGAACCCAGGAATGTTCTGTGCTAACAAGAGCCTGAGCTGTGGCTGGCTGACAAGGTGGAAATGTGCCTACAAAAGACCTAGTGACTCATCCTGGACACCAGTGATGTAGAATTAGGTAGGACATTGCTGGCACAGCCTGCCAGGAGGATGCTTCTGAGGACATGGCACACTGTCCAGATGAATCTGGATGGGTAATTCCCTTTATTGCATGTCTTCCCTCCCCTGACCCCAAAGAACAGCGTTGCTCTAGGGTATGGCTATGCATGCTACCTCTGAGTTTGTTCAGTGCAGAGGCTGCTGGTTTATGCTTCGAGTGAGAAAATTGCTCTATTTGCAAAGCCCAGCACATTATAGCCCATGATGATAGTCATGCTGCTGTGTATGTCCAGGTTACCACTGTGCAGTTAAAATAGGGCTGTAAATGAGCCTCTAAGGCATTAATTCAATATATGTAGTATGTCACATTTTCTTCCAGAATAAAGAGTATAAGATTTTTCTTCCCAGGGCTTTATAGAGAGCGTAAGGTCTCTTCACAGTCAAGGAGATGAAATAACAGTGGTCATTCATTGCTCAGGATGGAGGGCACACTAAAGTCCTAGTGTGAGCGAAGGGAGTTTACGTGACTGGGAGTGGAGAGCAGGAAGCCCACAAAAAGAAGGCAGGAAGCCCACAGCAGAGAAAGTCTTCAGCACCACTTGAAAAGGTGCTGGGATGCTGGCACTGAAAGAAATGCTAGAGGTGCGGGACTTCTCAGTCAAGGCTGTGTGCAGAAGACAGTCTTCTGTTGTTTAAGTCTTATGGTGTCCAGGAAAACCAGGCATTTCTGTGGCCTCAGTCGATGAGCAAGGATTCATCAAAGACACAGAAGACTGCCACAGCTTCCCCTAAGAATGAAAACAACCTGCAGGACCCTGCGTTTTGGCTGGTTGCTCATGCCAGCTGTAATACCAACTTCAGAGAACAAGCACCACCAGGTTCTATTTTCTTCTTACTCCTACAGCAACAATGGAGAGGGCTTTCCTTCCTTTCTCCTTTGGTCAATGGCTCTTCGAAGACTGGGGCATGAGTGAGGGCTGCCTCCCTTGCCCACTGTGGAAATTGGTACCTCTGCCATGCCCCTTGCCACATTGTGCATGCCAGGAGAAAGATTTCCACCTGTGAGAGGAAGACTGGCTGACAGGCCCAAACCTTGTGTAGGTTCAGGAGTGCTGGATTAAAATGATGAGGGATGATGAGAAGTGGTCTGTGTGGTGGGTGGGGAACTGGTTGACAGGCTGTACCCAGAGGGTGGTAGTCAATACTTCTTTCTCAAACTGGCAACCAGTCACAAGTGGGGTCTCCCAGCAATCAATATTGAGCCCAACACTGTTTAACATCTTCATGAGTGATTTGGATGTTGTGATCAAAAGCACCCTGATGAAATATGCAGATACCAAAATGAGAGGGGAAGTTGACACTACAGAAGGGAGAGCCACCTTCCAGGAAGAACCTGGAGAGGCTGGAGGAGTCGGCTAGCAGGAACTTTATGAAGTTCTATGGAAACAAGTGTAAGGTCTTGCACCTGGGAATACATAACCCAGGAATGCAGCTCAGACTGGGATCCACCTGGCTGGAGAGCAACCCTGTGGAAAGGGACCTAAGAATCTTGGTGAACAACAAACTCAGCATGAGTGCACAGTGTGCTGCAGAAGCAAAGAAAGCCAACAGGATGGTGTGTTTCATTAACAAGGGTATGACCAGCAGAGATAAAGAAGTCATTATCCCACTCAGCACTGGTCAGACCACACCTTGAGTACTGCATTCAGTTTTGGTCCCCACTTTACAAAAAGATGTGAACAGGATGGAAAGGGTCCAGAGAAGGGCCACGAGGATGATCAGAGGACTGGAAGACCTGCCATATGAAGAAAGGCTGAGGAAACTGGGTTTCTTCAGCCTTGAGAAGAGAAAGCTTAGGGGAGACCTTATTACCATGTACCAGTACCAAGAAGATGGAGACTCTCTCTTTACAAGAAGTCACATGGAAAAGACAAGGGGTAATACGTACAAGTTACCCCTGGGGAGATTCTGATTGAACTGCAGAAGAAATTTTTTCACCATGAGAACAATTAGACATTGGAATAATCTCCCAAGGGAAGTGGTGGATTCCCCCACACTGGACAGTCTGAAGACTCAGCTTTACAGAGTGCTGGGCCATCTCATTTAAACTATAGTTCATTTATTTATTTAGTACCTTGAAAGATTGTCATAGATGATCCTTGAGGTCCCTTCCAACCCGGTATTCTATGATTCTATGACTCTGTGATGATGTGATGAGAATATGTTTTCTCAAGCACACACCAGTCCCACTCTGCTGGCTTCTCCTTCATTCCTAAGGCAGAAAGCATAGGACTGCACCACAGGTTGATGGTGTGGGGCAGGATCACAAGTTCAAGTCCCCTCAAAACAAGTGCTAGAAACAGAGATGTGCCATGCATTTCTATCTTCAGGTGGCAACGACAGAACCTCTGGAAGTTTTATTCTTCACTGAAGATATCTAGGAGCAATCTTCCTTGGGCAAAACCAGGGTGCCTGTGAGCCAGCCCACTCCACAGATTCTCTAGGCTGGGAGGCAGTATTTCCCACAGCAGCAGCCACAGAGCTCCTGCTGGGGGTGATGCTGTCATGATGTTCTCAGGAGTGGATGCAAATCCTAGGTCCCACTTCCCAGGAGCAGAATTTCACCTACAAGCCCATTGCCAGGAGTAGTTTTCACAGTGTATTCAGTCTGATGTTTCACTGGGCTGATCCTTTATCACAGCATGCCAGTCTGAAACACTTGTTCTTCTGAATGTTAGTTTGGTTGGGAAAAGCACAAGTATTTTTCTGATGTCTGCTGTGTGGCAGGAGGTCAGGAGAGTGGTGTAGATGGGATAAAAAGGATATTGAAGGGGCGTTGAAGAAGCAGGGAGCATTCAAGCAGCACTGCTCAAAGCATACACATATTTCTAGGAATGCTCTGCAAGCTACGTCATTACTATTGTAAACTCCATGACTGAAAAGATCTACAAGCAAATGCTGCTCACAATGTTAAACTAGATTCTGGCATCAGCATGAGTCGGCAGGGGATATTAAAATCAAAGTGGAGTTGTATTTATATTCTGGGCATGAACTAAGCTTATACCACTGGAGATAATGTACACCCTCACCACCACCTACCCGCAGGGAGTTTTAGCCTCCCTCTGTCAGTCTGACTCCCACTTGGGCAGTGGTTACTTACAATGCCATGGCATGAGCTGTAGGTTCCCTTTGAAATACAGCCTTTCCCAGTCAAAGGTCTTTGGAGCAGGGCACCATTTCTTTATTCTGGAATTATGGCATTTATATTAGCAAGGCTGCTAAGGAATTCATGTTCAGAAAATATGCGTTCTGCAGAAATGTTCCATGGAAATTAGATTTCAAGAGGCAAAAATAGCACAGCGTTCTGAGATTGCAGAAGGTGGAGATCCTTTTCTTCCCCCGTTCCCCCAGTAATTAATTTCTCTTCTGTCATAATTTGAGGAAAATACTTTCTTTCATTAATGCACTGTCTACCTGTTAGGGAACATTCTTCCAATGGAGTTTTTTTTAAGCATGCACAACTTTGCACATTGTAGTTCTGACAGAACAATCTAATGCTGCTAAGCATTTCTTAGTCAAATCCAAGTCTGGGGTAGGTAAATCTCACCTGAGTGAAACCATTGGAATTGAACCCACCTCCACAAAGAGCTCTACTTGGCCATTTGTTTTCACAAGGGAAGTGGCAGTCACTCATAAAGTCAGGCTGTATCTGACTAAACAATGTCAGTGGAAACACAGTTCATTGTGTTCCAGTCCTGTTTGTTTGTAGTCATTTTCTTAGCAGACTTAGAGGTCTAGATCTTTCTTAGATCTTAGAGGCTAGTGAGTCTCTACTGATTTAGGCCAAGAGTGTCTCTCCCAACCTTGTACCTTTAATAAACCGGAAAGAAATTCACTTTTTATCTAACCTGTCCAGATAGTTCCTTTGTGTCAAAAGTCAACTGAAGCCTTACCTGGACACAGCCTACATTGTCAGACATACATGGTAGGCTCAGTGGAAGGGAAATGGGCAGAGTCCATAGCCCACAATGTGCAGTCTGTCGGGAAGAGTCCCTTCCAACCTTAAACTCTAGGAGTTGATGGAAAACCCCTTTCTTCCTTTCCATAAGTAAGATTATGTAAGTCATCCCCTTGGCTCAGATCAAGATCTTCCACTCTCTGGCTTTCAGATCCATGAAGAGTGAGACTGTATGTGGACCAAATTAAAACTCCTCCCTACTCCTGGAGAAAACCTGTTACCACAGTCTGTTCCCTAGTGACAGTCACATGCACAAATGTCCATTGTGGAAGGGTTTCTTGGGTCTCTCCCTCAGCTTGATGTAATAATAGTTGAATGGAGATAGATGGCTCACCTCAACTGGAGGCTTCACATGCTGCAGCCACACTCACACATATCCCTCAACTTTGTCTTGACCTAAAATGGTGGGTCTTGTTTTGATGGTTTTGAAGGAAATCACATTTTCCTTGTCTGTAGGCTGATTTTTTTCTTAAAGCTCAACAATTGCATGAATTTTTGACAAACTCTGGCTTTCATTACATCCTCCATATTGTCCAGCGCATGGGGGACTGAGCCAGCAGCTTCCAGAGGTATTGTTCACACCCTTTTCTCCTCACAGAGCTGCATTTGGGGCCACAGTCTTCCTTCGGTTGGCACATCTAGGCTCAAAGAACCAGGGGGTGTCACAGTTTATTGCACAAAAATCTCTGCTCAGGATCTAGGTTGAGTCTTCTCCATGAGCACAAAGGAAGAAATGGATACTGCAGCCAGTCAAATGGATTTTTTGGTCTTCTACAGCTTTTGTGTGGGTGACTATTTTTTTCCTTAATGCAAAAAAAATAAATAAAACCACTTAAGCCCAAATGGTCCATATGAGTCATGAAGAAACTCTTCTTCCTCCCCCTGAGACAGTTATTCACCCTTTCACTACCAGAAGGTAGAGTTAGGATGGATTGTTCTGACTGCATGGGAGGCATTTAGGAAAGTTCCTAGTAACCTGTGTGGAGTCTTCATGGCATGCTCCTACTTGGAGTATAGGAATCCTGTCCAAGTCCTGCCTTTGTCACTGACTGTTGCTTTGAAGAAAGTATTCAGCAACACCTGTGCCTCAGATTCACAACTATGAAATGGGAATTGCAAGGGGAATCACAGCTGTCCTGTGCTGCTGTGCTATTTTGTGGCTGAATTATTCAGTGTTTGCAAATCACTTTCAGGTGGTAAAGTGCTATCTTTTTAACAGTAAAGTTGCCCTTTTCCCCAGGAGTCCTATTCAGAACCTCTCAACCTTGACAATAAATTGAAATGGAAATTGTTTGAGTACTCTAATGAATATATTATCTTAATTTAGGAGGATTTTTTGAAGGGGTAAGATTTTGTGCAGAAGGTGATTTTGTATATTTAGCAACACAACCTTAGCTAAAGCTTTTTGCTTCTATAATTATGTTTTTTAATATAATTTTCTTAGCATTTTAAATTAAAAATGAGGAAATATCATTTGGCTCAAGTCCAACGTTTCATTTGTTTTTGATATTCTTTCAAAAGATAAGGGTCTAATTATCCCTTCTCTGGTGCGCTTTATAGTCCTTTACACATGTAAAAAGCTATTATTCTCTGTTGGAAATGTATACCAAAATGCAAATTACTCTACAAGACGAGCAATCATCAAACTCAAGGACCCAGGGATAAGGGCTGTTCTCCATGAACAAGCTGGAGGGTCAGCTTAAAGTCTGTCAGCTACTTTATGGTCATAATCCATGTTCACACCTTTACTCTGTGCTGAAAGGAAGGTGAGGTAAATACCTCACACTCACCATGAAACATACACATTACTGTAACTTCACTTCTGATCTTATGGGTTGCCATCCTCTCTGGGGGTCCATGCCCTCAGACTAAACCACCACGAATATTGTCTAAATATAAAACCGTAGCTCACAGTGTGCATTCCTGGTGTATGTTGCCTTGTCTGTATTAGAAATTAAATGGTGCTGAGCGTGGCTGGTAGTGGGTTTAGCAGAACTGATGACTTGGTGACTAAGCATGCTCCAGCTTCAAGTAGAGCCAAGGGCATGCTCAAACCAACCCTGAGCAGTGTGTCCTCCTGTTTGCTTGTCATCTGTCTCTGGGCAGGCCCGAGGAGCTGGGCTGAAGAAATGGCTTGTGGCCACCTAACCACAGCCAGACCAAATGGTTTGGGGCTGGTCTAAGTTTTGAAGCTCTTCCCTATGGTGTTGCTCTGGTTAAGCCTGTGCATTTAAGGGAAGTGGCAGGCTGCTGCCAGATCTAGTTCTGCTCTGTGCTGTCTTTTGGGCAGGCAACCTCTCGAGGAAGGGCTTTTGGTTGAAAGGAGCCTGTCTGGGCTTTGTATTCCTTCAAAAGCAGTCAGTAAGCCCCCAGCCCTACACTGTGTAGGGTTGTCAGAAAACATCAGCCTGATGGTCTCCTCCACAAACTCCTCTTTCAGCCTGGAGGAGGGAATGGACCTGAAGAGAAAATTTGGCATGACAATAAGAAACAGGTCAAGCCGCTTGCAAAGCTGGCCTCTGAAAAAGAGATAGGGAGAGGGAACAGAAAAGCAAGTACTTCAGAAAGCCATGTTACTGCTTACTCCAAATCAGTACAGCTGCTTGGAAAATCCCTGACAAACCTCTTTGTAGGTCAGCTGATAGGTTTGCTAAAGGTGCTCTGTCACTACCGGAGACACAATTTCCAAATCTGGAGGAGACCACATTTCCACTTACTGAGGTCCTCCCTGAGGTGCAACAACCCTTCTCGGATCAGATGTTTGAGACCCTTGTCTGAACAAAGCCTGGTGCTAGAGATATGGAGAAAGAGGTATAGGTTTATAAAGCTACCCAGGTGCCTAAGTGGTTGTCAGAATTTCCAGGTAACATTGTTAGGTCTCTGACCATCTATATTTCTTCCTGAAGTTTGCTGAAGGTATTGGTAGGTACTCAACAGTATCCAGGTGGTCAGGTTTGTGGTCACTTGAGTGGCTGTAGTATCTAGGAAGAATTAATATATGTATCATAAATACACTTGGTTTCTTGTTGATGTATGTGCAAAGATGAATTTTTCTGATGTGGCTCATTGCCAGTGTTCCTGAGAAAGTTACATATGTAATTTTTCCTCTATAAGTTGATAAAATACTGTAATTAGTTTCTGAAATATTACTAAACATTTTTTTCTCAGTATTTAACCATTATATGTTATGAAAAAGAAAAAGCCAGCATTTCCTTTATTCACCTGAAGTCCTAAACAAAGAGCTTCTCTTACTGTCACAATGACAGTGACATGTTATCAGGCACCAAAAGATACCTATGTGCCCCCTCCTTTCAGGGCACTCATATGAAAAGATATCTGAAGGAACCTGGTCAGTGAAAGTCCTGACTTTCTTTGCAGTTTTCATTCCCGATTTTAGTGTTATGTTAGAATAAATGGTTCTCATTTAATGTTAAAGTTGCTGGATGATTTCTGATCCTACTAGATTAATTCCAAATTCCCGTCCCTTGATAGCTGATTTGGATATAACAAATTACATTCTGTCCATTCTGACAGCTGCCCAAATAAGCTAGTAATCCCTATTTGCTACTAGTCATGTCCATCTCTCAAAGAACAAATTAAAACATAACTCTCTCATGTGTCAATTAAGACCTTATATCTTTCAACCCCCCCCCCGCCTTGATTGATAGGATTTTTTTTTTCCTTTCTTTGTTGTGCTCAGGAAGACCACTAGATGTACAAATCTTCACGTCAAAGTTCTTTACCTACATATCAAGCACAGCAGAGAGAGCAGCAGCTTTCAGATTATCCTGCCCATCCATCGTCCTGGAGGGGACCAATTTATGAAGTAAGAATTCAACATTCTCTGTGTCTGTTTCACCTGCTCAGACTGGGGATGGGGAACAAATCACTGGCTGTTTCATGGTCTAAGGGTGCCATAATGAAAACCTGGACTTTAAAAAAAAAAAAAAAGGCAGATTTCAGCAAATTCAGGAAGCACTTAGGCAGAGTCTCTTGAGAAGAAATTCTGAAGTGCAGAGAGCTGGTGGCTATATTACAAGCAAATTAGCAGCCTGTCTCAGTGCAGACAAGTAATAGAGTTTACAGTAAACCCTATACAGCTGCGTCAGGAGCACTTTGTTACTTGAAATCTCAAAAAAGGAGTCTTTCAAAGAGTAAAAACAAGGCAACAAGGCAACATAAACAGTTCTTCTGAATGCATGAGGAGCAGAAGTAAAGCAAAGGGAGTTGTAACTCCACTACTTAATGGACACAGAGAACAAATAAGACGTGACAAAAAGGTGTTTGAAATATTCAATACTTTTTTGGTTGCATCTTCATTAGAAAAGAAATTGCCATGAAGCTGCATTCAAGTGGTTAAAAAAAATGTATTGACTGTTTTGCAATGGTCTCATCAAAATGAGAAGGCATTTCAAGTTGGATTCTACATGGAAATTTTTTCCTTGGGACTATTTCTGGTCACTGTCTTCATTATCAGAGTAGATGATGGAAAAGACTTCATGTGCATCAGACATCAAGCTGGGAAGCAGCTATAATGAGTTTGGAGGATATAATCAGAAAAAGAGTGATCTTGATGAGCTGGAGAAATGATCTGGACCCAGTGAGACAAGTTGGAAGTACTACACATAGAAATCAAATGCATAAAAACAGATTGCACAATAAGTGCTGAGACAGCAGTACTAAAGAGCAGAAGCTGGAGTTTTGGCATACCGCAAACTGAGCAAGCCAATAATATGTTGGTGTTTTGAAAAAGGTGAATCTTCGGGTAGGAGGTGTTAGCAGGAAGGCAGTATGAGAGCTACTTATGCCACTCCACCCAGCGCTGCTGAGATCCCACCTGGCACAATGTGTCCGGATTTGGATATTGTGTCAGAGACAATCTGGTCAAAGCAGCAAAAATAGGAGAAATTTCAGAAAGCACGGGATAAGTGGGACTGTGGTTTTGTCTAGAAAGCAGATGACTGAGGGGAATCACAAACCTTTCAATGCATAGATAACTGGGTTTTTTTACTTTCCTCCTTGTCTCCTACAGGTAGGATGAGAAATAATTGGCTTAATATATAGCAATGTACCCTTAGATTAGGTGTAACAAAAGCCTGTAGGAGAGCTGTAAACCCTGGGTATGGGGGAAAGAAGGATATTGCAGATTTGCCTTCACTTAAAGCTTTTCAGAGCATGTGAGAGACTGTAAGGAATGGAGTCAAACAACTCACAAGGTCCTTCTGATCTTCTGAAGCCAGGCTACAGGACTGGGGAGGGATTTTGGGAGACTATATAGTCCATTTCTCCTCCCCAAAGCACAGTTAAAGACAAAGCATTAGTGTGTTTCAGAAAACGAGATAGCAAATGCTTAAAATAACCCCACAGAGTAGGAAGCAATACTTTTCTGCTGCACCACAGCAGAGTCCCAGGCTCTGTTTGTACCTGGCAGAGGTGACAGTGGCAGTGCTGTGAAGGAGTCTGCCCTGCAGCTGGGGTATGGGTCTAGTGGGGTTATCTGCAATACGTTTTACATCCAGGTTATATGCAATATGTTTTACAGCCATCAGATGCTCTGTAGGTCACAGTTTTGGTCATATTAACCTTTGTGAGGAGTTACATCCAAAGAACCAGGGGAGAAAGAATCATGATGGGATGGAACTGCATCAAAATTGAAGCTGTTTGCAGGGACAAGGTGGTGACTTCTCTGGCTTCTGAGCCTCCCTTCCCACAAGGCTGGATATCTAGGCTCTGAGATCGGAAAGTAGTTGGTCTTGGAAAAGAAGATGGTGCACGTGACTTGTCTGCCACTGGAGATAATTCCCCTGTCTGACTGTAGCACCAGGGCTGGTGTTTTACAGAGGGACAGCCCAGGTGGATTTTGTTGGAGAGGATGGTGAATGCAGAGGGCCAGAGCTTTTGGCTGTGAAATGTAAACTGTTAGCTCTTGAAGCTAGGGTCAGTTCCTTGTGTGAAAGCTGCTGCACTGCAGAAGCCATGTCATGGGCACAGTGAGGCTCAGTGGGACAGCTTGAACTTCTCTACCCATGCAGAAGATGGGAAGCTGGCCCCAGCCTATGTTATGGTTGCATCTTTTTCTCATGGTCTGCGTTTAAAGGAAAACAGGCTTTGTCTGACCTAAGGTACTGGGATGTATGTCATCCCATAATCAAATACTCATGTAGGACTGGAGCTGCAGAGCTGCTCTCACTTTTTTTTTTTTAGCTCTGGTGGAGAAAGGAGTCCCAAGGAAACTTCAACATTTGTTTTGAGCTTGAAAAAAGTGAGCTTCTCAATCCTTCCCCACCTTGCTGGAGTAATTCCCACAAAATAATAATTGCTTTTCAAGCCACTCCTACTTTTCTCCCATGCTTGAAAATCTGCTCCCTCCAGCTCTGTGTACAGGCACCAACTGGCTCTTCTCCAAGAAATACTCGGCGAAGAAACGCCTGCTCTTGTACCTGCTGCAAACTATTTACATTTTTCCCTCTTTGGCAATAAATTAGCTCCGTAGAGGTGGTCTGAGTAACAGTTGTTCTGAGCAGGGAGGGAGTCTGGATTCTGCACCAGCGTTTAAGCAGCCAGCCCTTATCACCATGAATATAAGAGAGCAAGGAGTTTGTTGATGCAAACCAACATCAAGTGAACTGTGGTTGCCAGCAGAGCAGCCTCCCATGTGGAAACCCCGATTCCCTTCTTGATGAGGCCATGGCAAAGCCAAGTCAAGGACAGAGCCTTTTTTTTCTATTCCAAACCAACTGTTAATGGAATAAGTAATTCTGCAGACCTGTCTTTCACATCTCACTCACTTTATATGCATTCTAATTAATTCTGTCGGGGAAAATAATTGGCTCAGATCAGGTCGATCCGACTGAAGTTCTAAATAACATTCATTGAGTGGCATTTATATTTCAGCTACTAGTCTTGGGTGAAGCACTCACATGTGCAGCATACTAAGCCTGTGCTAACTTGGCACAAAAATAGTGCTGTGGTCCATCAAGTGACATTAAGTCCCACCTATAAAAAGCTATACAGCTGTCTCAGAGATGTGGCTATCTTGGGAAAGGGGAGAGGAGCAGACCAACCTATGTTGGTTCCAGGCAGTGAGCAGCATGGATGTGCTACCCATCTGTGGGAGGGTGGAGTGAAAATCTTCTCAGCTGGGGAGAAGTGATAGGAATGACCCTGCAGGGACACGGCAGGACACGGGAGGTGGTGAAGAAAGAATTCAAGGATGCACTCATGTTAGGAGGGTGCAGAGGTGAGGACCAGTCAGTGGTGGGGAGGAACAAAGGCTTCAGACAGGCTTGGAAGATCTGGTTTATGGAAGGAGATAGGGACAGGGGTAACAAGACACCACAGGCAAATAAAAGGCTGGTGTAGCTGTAAACGGTGACTGTCCTCACCTGAGAGACAGACCTGGTCAGAAAGGATGGGCCTGAGTGCTGGCAGGGAGATGTTCCGACAGCTGGACTGCCATGGCCAAAAGGTGAATACCATCCTCTCACTGTAATGTGGGGTGGGGTATTTCCATCTGTCTTTTTTAAGGCATGTGCGTCTTGACTTGAGAAACACACAGATGGAAGGCAAGTGTTAAAGGTCAGAGCTACA
Source organism: Ceryle rudis (assembly GCA_033439905.1). Taxonomy (NCBI): domain Eukaryota; kingdom Metazoa; phylum Chordata; class Aves; order Coraciiformes; family Cerylidae; genus Ceryle; species Ceryle rudis. The sequence goes on along the minus strand of JAAGNO010003136.1, from coordinate 54,714 downwards.
CTAAAGAGAACCTTTAGTTTTCTTCATCCTACAGATTCTCTGAACATTTGGGCCAGAACTTCTCTCCCCCTCCACCCAACAAATTTTAGATCTGCAGCCAGATCCTCAGTCTCCAACTCAGCCTTCATCTCCACTTGCAATAGCATCAGCCCACTCTCTTGGATCCTAGGAAAGGAAATTCATCTTTCCATCTGGTCTTCATCTCCTTGTTGAATAGGTAGCATTTGCCTGAGATAGCTCACCCAGCACTGAAGAACAACATGTTTTGTGCTGAACTGACTGCCACAAAAGGCCTTCCTTCCATAAGCAAATTGTGTAAACTGGCTCTCCTGCAAACCTTCACTACTAGCCTGTGTTGGCTGCTGGTCTCTCTGGGGGAAGCTTGGTTGAGTAAATGAACAAGTGTGAAGAACAGTGTCATAGCCTTCTGCATTTCCTTTCTTCCCAATGCTAAAAATAACATCTCATCTGTAAATAAACTATCTCCCAGACTATTTTTATAGTGCTTTTGAGATGTGCTGGATTAACAAGTCCACATCCTGCCTTTCTCTTCAATCACAGCTCACGTCCAGCCTGGGCAGTAGATGTGTTTGCTGTGTCAAATCACAGCATGCCATTGGTGTATTTCCATCCTGCTCTGGAGGATCCACCCTTGCAGAGGAGAGGGGTTTTCATTCCAGCTGAGTTTCTGATTTCTCTCCCACGATTACCAACATGACATCCTCACTGGCAGTTTCTGATTGTTGTAAAGATGACACCAGTCTGCAAAAGCTATCAGCTTGTTCGCAGTGGTAACTAAAAGGTGCAGAGCACTCAAGCAAGTGTTGCTGTTACACTCACTCCCCTGCTCCATTCAGGGCCAAAAGCTGCCTGCTGACTGATTGGGTTTGCCAATGCTTACAATACTTGATATTGCTAAAAAGTCTGCGTCCTTTCCTAGCCCCACAAAGGAGCACAATGACATGAATGATTCTTTCAGCCAGCTCTCATTTTGATGCTGCAGTTAAATCCCTGCAGAGGTCAATAGCTCTGAAATGAATTGGTGAACAGAAACATGGGAGTGTGGGGGTGCTTAACATCCAGGTCATAAACTACACACTGGGCTGCTGTTCTCCAGCTCTCCTTAACATATGTGAATTAAGTCAAGCTGTGAGACAACATGAAGAAAGGCTACTCAGAGTAGGTCATTCACACAAATGGGCTGATCAAATATCTGTGACTAACTAGAAATAGAGATTTTTTTCCTCCCTTCCCTCCAATATGAGGTAATAGACCCTTGCCCAAAGCTTATTAGGGAACCAGATTGCACTCTTGGTGAGTTCCTGAAGCGTGTGTGTTGATGATGAACTTCTGATTTATAAACCTCATATTTACAAATATTTCTCAAACACAGGCACTGAGGCTGACCTGAGAAACCAGCACTGACAAATACCTTTCAAGACCATGATAGTCTCTCTAAATCTACTGCTCTCTCCAGCCTCTGCAATGGGGAAGAGCTCAATGTTAGAAAACACATTAATGGTAGAATTTAATTTTAGATAACAGTTTCATTGCACTACTGTTTCATCCCAATCTACACATGAACCAACTTTGTCAAAGCTATCCTGAGTAAGGACACTGTAGTTAGCCTATCTTTGGCTGAGGTGGGACCTCCAGCTCTGAGGAAGCACCAAGTGATTGCAGTCTGTCCAGCTGTGTCCCAGCATTCATCAGGTCATTCCTAACACAGCGATGAAGTCAGAACGTACCTTTAATGGGGTACTCTGAGTTTTCCTTCAGCTCCCAAAGCCTTGAAACCCAAAAAGGATTCTAGCTGTGTTAAATTCATTGCTGAGGAACAAATAAAAAGAAACCTCTGGTGCAGACATAAGATGGATCCAAGCTGGTGGGATGGCACAGAAATCCTGACTCTTGTCCCAGGACCCACAGGTCTGGACAGCTGGAGGAAAGCAGATCACCACTGTCAGGTATGGTCCTAAAGCAGAACCAGGTGGACGAAATCCTATGACCTGTGTTATGGACAGGACAAGGCATCCTCTGCCTTTAAATCTGTGAGTCCAGGAAAATAACCCAGCATTAAATAGTACTCTGCCTTAGGAAATTTCCATGAGTGTTACCTATTCCTCACTTTACCTTGAAGTATTTTCCCCCATCCCTTTATGCCCCCACGTAAAGATTTATTTGGTTTCCTCTCTCTCCAGGCTCAATCCAATTAAACAAAAAACCTGTTTTATTCATGGGAGTGTTCTGTGAACTTTACTCAGGAAAACTGCTGAATATACCAAAAGTAAAGAACAGTTTTTATGTGACTAGGGTTTTTTTTATGGGATTTTTTTCTTTCTTTCTTGCCTCGGCAAAGCTCTTTCTCTCATAGGTAAAGAAATGGCTGAAACCCCACACTTCAATATACAGACAAATCAAACTTCAGTGAAATGACAAAACCATGAACTGCTATTTTATTGGTCACTGAATTAATTTTCCACATTGGGAGCATTTCCATACAAGTGATTAAGAAAATAAGGCCTTGATCCTCTGAATGTAAGAGGATTTCAAAACGGCAAAATTAAGCTCTTGGAATATAAGAACGGTTAGATTTAGGATTGTCTGGGCAATATTAATGTGATTCCCATTTCCATATGTATTATGATACTATCTTTCATCTTGTACCTAAGTACTTGCATACTAATTTTTCCCTGGGAACCTCTCCTACATTCATCAGCCAAAATAAATGGTGATCTCATGATCAGCTATTTCATACTTTTCATCATTTCTCCTCATTATTCAGAGTGTGTCTCGTGCCTTATTTACAATCTGTGATTCAAACTGTGCTGTGGAGGAAATGGATGGCAATTTCCTGATTAACTTTTCTGCCTAACCAAGTGCTTCCCCAGTTTTCATGAATTTGTCTAGATGGCTTCTGTGTGAGGTCTACAAGGCTGTTGGAGGCAGGGGTGTCAGAAAAAGACTTGGGAAATGGGAACAGTAAGAGCAAGCATTTGCAAGGCAGCATGGTAAGGAAAGAGAAATGAGGCACAGAACAGTTATGGTGCTGTGAAGAGGACAACTAGGAGCCAGAGGGAGGGCAGAAGTGTTTCTAGGTAAGCAGGGGCACTAGGTGCCAGTGTCCTGTGAGGGGCTTGGCTGGCTGTGCCAATGGATTCACTGTGCAGGGGCACTGAGCACTTTGTGAGACAGTGCCTGGCCACACCTACACCCTTGTCCCTGTGCTGCCTCCATGAGTTATTTATTGAGGCAGTCATGGATCACAGCAGCGCTGGACTGCCCACCTCTCCCCCTTCCTGTCTTTTCTGCTGGTGGAATGAGAAAGATAACTTTACCAATGAGTGTTCTTCCTTCGACTGTCAGGGGCCTGACAGTCAGACTGCTTCTAGGACAGGATACACTGGACATGAGGAGCTGTCTGATGGGGTTGTTGTGCTGAAAGCTCCACAGGGAGGTTTCAACTAATATGAAGTGAAAACAACTGCAGCAAGATTACTAACAAGATACTGCATCAAACTGACCCCCAATCCATCACACTGTGGCTCACTGGCAGTCACAGCTCATGCCAAGAGGCAAGGGCTGAGTCCAACAGAAAACAAATCTTCTTCTCAGGAGTGGGATCACCAGAATGAGGGGCATCTCACCGGGACTAATCACTGGAGTGAATATACAGAGAAAGAGTCACTTGCTGGTAGTTTCTCACTTGCAGCTGAAAAGGGCAAGTGGGGATTTTTGCCTTGCAGGAGAGTGAGCACCTGACCTCGTGCACAGGGAACCCCTTCAGCTCTTCTCCTGAAGTGTCCATTCCTTCCCTCTCCAAACCTGTGTTTTGTTCTGATGTATTCATAGTTGTTCTGCCCAAGGGCATTTCAGCTGGGAGGTGCGAGTGCATATATGCCAACATTCTACAAAAAGCAGGGATGAGCAGGGAGGTTTCTCAACATTTACACTGCTCATACTGCTGGTGATTGTGCTGCATACTTTGAAATCTCTGGAGGATATAACTTGGGGTTTGCCATTCCCTAATAAGACTCTTTCTCAATTAAAAAGCAATCACATTTACTTAAGAAGAAAGAAAAATGTCTGTAAGAACTAATACTAGAAGAGCCACTCAGATGGATTACAGATATAAATTGAATGTAATTGAATATTCTGTATGGGAGGAAACTTCTGATGTGAATTTATGGATTAGGTGGATTTGTTTGTGCGCTGAGCAAGGGAGGTATATGTATGCCTGTATTTTAGGTGTGATGCAGGTAGATAAGTCTTTAAGTGATAACAGAATGTGATTATTCCTGCTTTTCTGATTTTCTGGCCTTATTATTCTACTGCTATTCTGGACCTGGAGCCTGAAAACACATTCAAGATTGAACCTTAGCTAGTAAACGGTCAAATAACTGTACTTCAGCATAACTTTGTGTCATGCCTGGACGACTGTATTCCAAAGCTAAGCTCCATGTCTTTGAAATAGTGTGTCAGAAAATAGCGTATTGAACCACACAAAGGTATGGATCAATGAAGTTGTTAACAAAGTGACCTTATGGATAAAGAAGACAATGCAGAGGCCCTGTGTGATGCCCAAAAGTCTTCTTTAAGATCAGGCTATACAGTAATCACTGGTAATGTGGATAGCAGCAACCTATTAAAGAGGGCCTTTATGGTAATCCCCTTATAACTGAATTTCCAGGAACAAAAGAACTTTTTCTCTCTCTCGTGCCAGAGCTTGTTTGATCTGACACATTGGCAAGGTCAGAAGGCTGTTTCAGGCAAGGCAGCCATCGGTGCTGGTCCCCTTTTGCCTCTTGCACCAGGCATGGCTGCCCCTTGTCCTTGCATCCTACCAGGCTCAGGGTAGGTGCAGGGTGAGCCATCCTTGGAGGACAGGCAGAGAAAGGAAAACTACAAATTTCCAGAGAGGACCTGGCACTACGAAGCTGTGAGTGAGGCTTTATTGTCCAGCCATAAACTGCCCCCCCCAGCATCTCTTGGCTGGCTAATATCACGCATAAAATTCAATGAGCACACAAAGATTTACAGACTTGAGCATCTCTGTCCCTGTTATGAATTCACCAAGTGGAACAAGGCAGCAGCAAAGTCTCCATGAGGAAAAGTAAATAAAATAAAATAAAATTAAATTAAAATCTACTTTTCTCTAGATTTCTACAAGCCTTTGGGAGGACAAGAGGATCAAAACAGGTATTTGTTTTCCTATAGATTTCCAATCATACTTTTGTTGCCTCATATTACCTACATATACATAGCACCTGTTTATTTCTTCCCCATTCCATAGAAAAAGGGAAAATAATTTGGGAGGGAGACCAATTATTGAAAATTAATTAAAATAATTTAAAAATTACTTAATTTTCTAACAAGTGATCTTTTTGGTAACAGCTGTACCCAGGCAATATATTAGTTAGTGAAGCCAACCCTGTTTTTTAATATAAACAGACTAATTAATCAGTGGTTAACTCTTGTAATGGCCATCTCTGGTATTTAATTATTGGTGCTGTCATGAAGCATAATAGCTTATTTCCCATGGTTATTATGCAAATTGCTAACAGTGACCATTCTGTGTGAAGTTTAAAGCACTTGCCATGATTATGTCTCATTTCCACATTCTCTTGACGTTTTTGAGCACATGCTTTCCCTGGTGTGAAAAGTTTCATGCAGCTTTTTCAGCTCAGTAGGAGATTTCTGCGAATGGTGGAGCAAAAACATCCCAGTTCTTCCAGATTTTAGTTGCTGAAGGGGAAAGGAGGAGGAAAAAATGTTTATTTCCCACATTAGAAACCTGCTCTATGCACACCTGTTTGAATGGGCTTGTGGAAAGAAAGGACCAAGGTCTGCAACAAGCAGATGTTGGAGATACTATTGAAGCATTTAACTCAGTTTAGTGGTGAGGTCCTGTGCATCCAGTGAAGCAAGGCAGGCCTCTGCGGAGGAGAGCTGAGAGCTCTCCACAGCTCAGCAGAAAGTAGAAGTCTAAGTGCAGGCAGATAAGGAAAAAAGCTCAATGTGAGACTAACAGGAGAAAGTAAGAAACATTCTGGAGTCCCCAGAGCTCACAAACAATGGACTAAGAGCTGCTTGTGGTTTGAAGAAAGGAAGGAGAAAAAAAACCTGAGAGATGACCTAGTCATCACCTTAACCTTGGCCTTTCAAAGGCTGCAGGACAATGAGTAAGATAAGAGTAGTACAATGAATAACACTTAAAAGGAGGTATGAGCATTAAGTAAGACATAAAAATCTCTGAGGTGAGCAAGTGTATCTGGAGTGTGTATCTGTGGACATGCAAGAACACATGGGCAGGTAGGTGGATGCATCTGTGCATACAGCCAGACTGTGAATCACCTCCCTGCCCCTCCTCCTGCTCACCCCTCGGAAATTGCCCCCCAGTACTCAGTACTGAACCAGCATAAAATGTGCATACACAGGAACCCCAGGGATGCCCCTTCTGCTTCCCCACCGTTACACAGTCCTGTGTGCATTATAGATTTAAAGATTTTTTAACAGACTTAATGAACCTGAAATGCTCAGCAACAGATGCCAAATTTGATCATCTCACTGGAGCTGACAATAAAGAGGTTCATATAACCACAGTGGGGAGGAAAGCAGAGAGAAGCATAGGAGCCATTAAGGGAAGAAAGAGGTTAGTGTGAAGCAATTGCAGGCAGCATTCAGTAGGGCAGTAAGAGCTAATAAAACTTTGATGTACAAACCACACTAATCAAAGAACAAGTTTTGCATTTGTATCTCCCGTCTCCTTGGCCTTCACAAAACAACTTCTAGGAATAGCTTGATCATTTCTGTAGATAAACAGATCCCAGATAAGCTATACTTGAGCATCTCTTTCAGTCTACTGAAGGGCAACCAGCCTTCAAAATCCCTAAAATGAAGCCATGAATTTCCACAAGCTTTCAAACCACCAGTTCTCCCCAGCCTTGTGGTAGAGAAAAGGCTCAGGGCTGGTTTTGAAGGTCTGAGTCAGCACAAGGGAAAAGAGGGAGGGAGGCTGCCTTTTGCCAGAGCCCATTTTTGGCCTATTAGCCAACCCACGTTAAGCTCATGAATGCAAAGGGAGAACAAGTAGGAGCTGCTGTACTGGACCTAGACTAGACATAAATCTGAATTTCTGCCTACCATAACCACTCTTGCCCAATCCCTAAGAAGAAAGCACACAGTCCTCCCTCTCCATCACACGAATCCCTCAACACCTGTACCCTCTGTGAGGTTAGCTCACATCTGGCAAAAAGTGAGACTGTTTTCTTAGAGGCCTCATACATAGGTTAGTCCTGGTCATGACTAAGATTGAACCTATTTTGAGAAATCTAACACAGTTCCACTACTGGTGAAGGCAGAACAGGTGACTTTGAAGCATTTTAAACCCTGGCCATTTTTCTTGGCAATGAAACAGCTTTTAGTGGTTCAGCATTCAGAGCTGGAGCTAACCCACCTTCCACTTAATTCAAATACCAAACCCAGAAGGAAACAGAAGAGCAGCTTTGCTTGCTGGAAATGCACCATGGAGGCAGTTGCTTTTGTCCTGGCTGCTCAGGCTGCAGTAAAGTGACGTATGACCTGACAGCATGGGCATTTACTAGCCAGCCCTGCAAGAATGCATGGGTGGTAAACAGGCTGCACATGTGCCTGTAAGTGCTCTCCTTGCTGGGGAAGAATTGAAGGCCAGACATTTTGTCGGGGTCCAAGTCTGCCCTCACCCTGTCACCGGAGATGACAGGAAGGGCTTCCTGCAGGTGTAAAAGCAGTCTCCTTCTGCAAGTGAAGAAACAGGATCACACACCAATGGGTCAGACACCTGAATGTTACATCTCCCAAATGCCAGGAAGAAGCTGAGATGTGTGGCCTGTGTGCCACCATCCCTGGGGAGCAGAAAGGGCAGCCTGTCTGCCTGTGAGGCAGGACAGCAGGAGTTGTGCTCCACCTTTTGAGCTAGGCATTGCCCTCTGTGTGTATATCTTTGTTATCTCAAAGGTTAGATGACTCAGAAGTTTGTTTTCATGGATGGGGAAAAGGGAAATTATGGCATTATTTCTTGTTTGCATACCATGGCGTGTGGAGCACAGATGCTCTTACAGCTCTTACAGCTCTTGATACCAACTGAGCAGATTAGTCTGCTCCAAAGTATCACATTTTTACTGAGCATCAGGGGGTACCACTCCCCCCAGGTGCTGGCAGTACCAAGCAGTTTTGTAACTGATGTTCACATCTCCAAGCAGAAAGCACATGGAAGTAGGGCAGCCATATATTTCTTCCTATTTGGCATTGAACTGGAGGCACAGAACAAGTGTAATTTCCATGCCAGACTGGAGATGTAATAGGAAAGCCATCTAACAGGTGAAAAATTAAGTGACCCCTTACACAGGCAGCTACTCCCCCCTGCCTGTCACAGCCTTCCCCACTGCTCCCTGATGTCTCTGTGTAATACAAACTGTGCTCATTTCCCAAGCTCACTGCAGGCCAAACAGCTGTTAATTGCACTCGACTGTGCTTCTGTAATCATCTGCAGGCGTTCGGCTCCTACATGGAGTCTCTTCATGCTACAGTTGGAATACAGCATTGGAGAACATTTTGCAACACCCAGACTGTTTATAATCCAGGATGGGCTGCAAAATCTGATGCTGCAGAAGCACTGGCTTCACCGTGGGCTGTCAAACTTGCTGATGGTCTGGGTACCTCCCTGTACTTTCACAACTGACCATGACCAGCTTGGCTGTGCATGCATATCATGATCACACCTCCTAGCAGAGGGGTGCACATGCCAGACACAGCAAGTGCTAGGAAGGGGACTGTCTTTTAGATTCATGGTTATGGTCCAGATTGCTAGCAGGCCTCTTGGACCTTGGCAAGGAGGGAGCACTCCCACCCCTGCTGTGGCCTGGGCTCTCTGCCTGGGAGCTGATGCAGCAGGTCCCGGCTGCAGGATGAGCCCTGCAGATGGAGGTGTGGCCAGTTGCATGTGCTGGATGGGGAGGCAGATGAGTAACAAGCACAGGCTGACAAAACTTGGTAGTAAAAGACTTGTTCAATAAGTGCATTGTGTGTTACAAGTTCCTAAAGAACAGACACTTCAATTTTGCTCTGCCCTCCCTTTGTGGCCCAGTGTCACAGGCATGACTTGCTGGCTCTGCAGTCCTGGAGGACCCCTCTCATATGTGCCTCATTGCCACCATGGATGTCCTTCCATAGTCCTAAAATCATTTAAATGGGTTTCATTAGCAACAGAGAATCTGCTTTGAAAGAGTTTTGGTGTTTTGTTTTTTTTTTTTCTTTTACACACGTTCCTTTGTCGTTATCCTCTCTTAATACTCCTGTCTTCTTTCCGTAATGTTTAACTGCAGCCCAGTGAGTTACCCCTGATCTTGTTTTGTCTCCCATGATGCCGTATTTCTTCATGGATATGGACCTACATTAAGTGAAAACAGTCTTCTTTTTAACACCCAGTAGCTTGAGTATTTGCTGGTTTGATTACAGTAGCCCCTGGAAGGACCTCACTATATTATTTACTGTATAAGCAAATGTCTGGGGAATTTGTTCATTTTCAAAACAAAATGCATCCATAGACCTAGACCTGTGTGACTGATGAGCAAAATAATGTTGTGACTATGGCTTGATTAGATCTCAGCATTTAAAATAAATGGATCTACTTCAGTGATGCTTACAGAGTTTTTCTGCCTACTCCTCAGTAGTCATGGCATGGTGATGCTTGATTAAAGGAACACAGATTTTAAAATCATGTTTGTACACATGTTCACTTGAACTGAATTTGAAATGTTTAAATATGCTTGTCTGCTTTGCCTTCATGCTAATCAGTCACAGAGGTGACCTGGCACATTACCCGTTAGCTAGCCAATTAGGCAGCACAGCTCACAAACCCTAAGTAAAATATTGGGCAAGATAGCTGTCCATCACATTTGGAAAACAGATTTGAAGAGTTGATGGTCTGTTCCCAGATCTGTTATAGGCAAAACCTGACCTAAACATATAGAATCAGTTATTCACTATGAACAATTCTCCCATTTTTTCTCATTCAAAACACAAGGTAGTTAACTATGTGCTATTATCCCCACTTTTCTAGATTCATGGATCTTAAGGCCACAGTAAAACCATCTAAGTTGACCTCTAGCTTAATACAGGCTAAAAACTCTCTTCTGATTATTTCTGCATGGAGTCCATAATTTTTGCTTGACCAACAGCACATCTTTTAAAAAGACAGTTAATTATGATATGAAAACATCATGTGCCACGGAAGCCGGTATATCCTTTTAAACTTTTTGGGTAATTACCCTTGTTGATAACATTTATTTCTTGTTTCTAACCTGAATTTGTCCTGCTTCAACTTTCAGCCACGGGCTCTTATTACGTCCTTACACCACCAGATTACAGATCCATCTCTCATCAGAAATCCCTTTCATAATGGTATTTGTAAGTCAGGATCATGTCACATTTTATCTTCTCCTGAATAAGCTAGAAACATAAGCTTTGTTAGTCTCTTACTATACAACCAGCTTATCCCATCTTGGATTATCCTTGCAGCTTCTGTCTGAACCTTTTCTAGTTTTCGCTTTTATGAGGTAGACACAAAATTTCCTTAGAATTGCCAAAACTCATAGCTGGCAATCCCTTGCCTAGGGACTGTATCTAGACTTGCATAGCTCCAAATTAGGCATTAACTCATCAAGAAGGATGCACTGGGCACAGAGCTAAAACTTGTTGCTTGCTGGAGTACAAGGATGCTGGCTCGAGTGTCTCTATTACACACAAAGAAGCTAAAGCCCAAGTCACTAACATAGAAATCTTTGTAGTTTAAAAACCCAATTTCATGAAGTTGAAAACTTTTAAAAGCCAAATCATCCTAGAGAAAGAACACAAGACATCACAGCAGTACATGCAGTTCTATTTCCCTGCATCTTAAAAAGAGTAAAGAGGTAGAAATGTTCAAAGCAGAACAAGAAGACTGATCACAGATCACAGTGAAAATAATTTCATTCAAGAAGAATAGACTTTGTCAGATTGGAAAGGAGTTGATTGAGGGGGGGAAGGTGACAAAATACAACGGGAAATGATGCAGAAAAGGTGAATGGCAATGACTGAGTGCAATGAGGAGGAGGCAACAAATGAGAAGACGGAGTGAACAAAAAGAGGCACTTCTTTATCCGTCCTCTAATCAAACTCAGATGTTTCCTGTCATGTGGGGTGTGTGGCTGCTAAAAGTCCACATGGATTCCAAAAGTGACTGGGCAAAGGAAGGGAAGAAAGATCCATCAAGCCCCATGGGATACAAAGGCCCCGCTGATGACTCAGTCCGGTCTGGAGGACACACAAGGGCTGGAGGGGATGGAGAGGAGGTATGGATAGGCATTGTCTGTGTTTGCACTGCTTGATTGTTTTCAGTCCGGGCAAACTGGCCACTGCTAGAGGGTCACTGGGTGGGCCTTTGATCACACCCCATCCAGCTGTTCTCATGGTCTTAAAATGGGAAGTGTAGTTGGGAATTTTATACAATTGGTTATTGCATGCCCCAAAGCCACACAGCTTCCCAAGTAAGAGAAAGAAAGTTGCTCTGTTAAAAAGAACCAGGCTGGCTTGAAACAGGCAAATATAGCTGCATACAAATGCATACACACACTGAGGAGAAAGAGATAGAAATGATTATAAATTAGAAGGGTGGAAAACCAGAAAATGTCTTAGTGAAGTGGCTGGACACAAAGAAAAATCTAAGGCAAGAGAGCAAATGACAGTAGAACGAAGTTTTTAGTATGTCTCTTAATAAAAAAAAAAAATCCTATCAATGATACTCGTCAGTTAAAGCGTGTTTTTAATGTAGTGGTGACAAATAGTTTCAAAATATCTTGCTGTTTCAAGCATTTTTTAAAAAAAGTCTGCATAAAGAATTCACTGAGGGTGAAGATGAAATCTGTTCCCTTCCAACAGTAACTTGGCAATAGGCGAAGCAAGAGCTAATAAGCTGGCTGTTTTTAACCAGTAGGTCTGGCTGCAGCAAGAGCTTTAAAGAGACGGATAAGGAGATGTGTGGGCTATTAAAGTTGGTAGATCATGGGAACTCTAGAAAGACTTGCTTGCCTGGAGAAACAGAAGGTAGAAATACTAGTAATTATAGGCATATCAGCCTGATACAGACAGTGAGCCTGAGCAAAATAATATGATTTCAATAGTGACAAGGCAAAAAAATAACTACACAGTAATCAGTAATCAGTTTAGGCTTAAGGGAAACAAATTGTTCAATACCAGCACGGTACCACACGTATTTGTCTGGTGGCAGGGATGTTGGGGATAACGTATTCATATTTCTCTAAGGTATTTGTTATGGTAATGATTTTTTTTTTTTTAATTGAGAATTATTCAAAATAACATGTCATATTAAATGGGATTAAAAACCTGTCATTAAGTACAGGACCATCTTCAGTAGGCAACTGCTGACTTTCTTGACCTATGCTCTTTAACACTTGGCTGCATGAATGACCTAAAGGCAAATCTACAAAAATATTGCAGATGGCTGGGAAGTGGGGATGCTGAAGAATACATGCCGCTGAGATGAATTAATTCTTAAAAAGTGCTTCAGTACAGCCAAAAGTGAAGTGATACTTGCAGGGAGAAGTTGAGTAGATTGCACTTGCAGAAATGGGGATGCTGCCTTGGGTATCAGCAACCCCAGAAAGGACATACATAGCTACAGTAAGAACAACAATCTGATTCTAGATGGCTCCTCATCCTATAGATCTCACAAGATCCAACTGTGTGTAGCTGAAGCTACAAAGCTCCATTCTAAGATTAACTCTTTTTAACACCAGGAGTTCCTAGCCATCTCATTGCTTCCCAAAGTTTCTAGCAGACTCTTTGTCACCATAAATCTTTTGTTCAAGGGAGCATATAAAGGATTTTTATACGAGGTCAAACAGGAACAGCACTTTTTATCTTTTTGTGTAAATGGACTTCTAAAAATTTCCATATGCCTGCTGCTCTTTTTGTGCTCTTTTACAGACCTTCTAGAAGTAGCCCATGGACACCCCAGGAGATCAAACTGGCCCACTGATCCCTCCTGCTTATTTAACCAACACATTTACAAGTAAGTCTCTGAAATGGGCACAGTAATACTGGGCTAGTTTCACTGGATTTATACAGATAATTCCTCCACCTCCGCGGTATTTCCTTGTGTTCCCCACATAACTGCCCTATTGCATGGGATGCTCAGCTGCATGTCCAAGATGATTACCTCTATCTATGACTGCTTTTAATAGTCATCATGTTCTTTGTTCCTACAGACACGATCTGGATCCTACATTAAAAACTGCCCAGACTGGTAAGTATAAATGAGTTGTCTCCCTCACTGCTTCATACTCCCTTATTTTTAGGCTCAGATAAATCTGTCTTGTAT